>JAVHLV010000120.1:0-183840 GCA_036785495.1 Colletotrichum neosansevieriae | reverse complement strand
TATATATATATATATATAGACCGCTTATATATATCTATATATAGCTCTTCTTAGTGAGATATTTATTTATTATATTTTATATAACCTAGTATAATTCTATAATAATATATACTAAACTTTAAGTAAGTTTAAATTATATAAATATTATTAAGAATTTAGATTAATTATAATTATTAATTATACCTAACTTAATAAGATAATATATATTATAACTTAATATAAATAATTATTAATTACTTTAATAGCTACTACTACTACTACTACTACTACTACTACTACTATTACTACTATCTAAAACTATAGTATTATTTATATCTTCTTCTTCTTTATTATTATTCTTTCTATAATAAAGTCTAGCTTATTATTTAGAAGCTTTAAATAATAAATAAATCTATAAATAACTTAGAGTAATATAATTTAGTATTAATATTAATATTACTATCTTTAATATTATATTAGCTTTTAAATAAAACTAAGTATCTCTTGTTTTATTTTAAATTAATTTTAATTTTAGTAATAATATTACTTAATTATTAAAACTAACTTTTACTATTATAAAAGTAAGTAAAATAGCTAGTAGAGTAAGTTATATTAAGAGCTATATAACTACTTATAAAGTTTAATTATTTTTAACTCAAGCTATAGTTCTAATTCTAAATCTGCTATAATAAATAAATATTTATATAGTATTAATAAAGTATAAATATTATTAAAGTGTTTAGTAATTTAATTTTAAATTAATAAGAAATAATAATAATTTTATTATTATATTTAAGTACTTTGAAAATTATTTTTATAACTTTAAATTACTTATTAAGATATATGTTTTTAAAGTTTATAATATTTTATAACTTATTTCAAGCTTTTAGGTTAAGATTTTACTTAAATTTATTATAGTAGTTAGTAATAATAACTAAGTTCTTATTAATTATTTAGTATAAAAATAACTTCTTTTTTTAGATCTTAAGGTTACTAAGAGGTATAAAATTTAATATTCAGCATTATAATATACCCCCTGACAGTTTATTAGTGTATAACTCTGCCCCTGCTAGCGTTTAAGGGTCAGCCATGGTAAAATACTAACAATTTTTGATTCGATCGGGCAAATACTGGGGCGGTGGGGATGTCCAACTGTTACAAGCATTCAGGCTATCGTACACTCAGCCATCGCATCCTCCACCCCCTGACGAACCACCAGGTCGACGCCATCATGCCGCCAGTGAGTTACGATATTCTGTCGCATACTCTCACTCAATACTGACGAGACGCTCGCGTGAAGCGACACCAGACACTGCCCCCGGCGCAAACGTCGTCCGCGCGCGAAGCCCTCCAGTCCTTCTACTGCAATCTATGCTCGAAAGGCTACTCACGCATGAACGACTATGAAGCGCACCTCAGCAGCTATGATCACAGTCATAAGCAGCGTCTCAAGGACATGAAGGCCATGGTGCGCGACCCCAACGCCGGTGCCAGGGCTCGCAAAGCCGAGGCCAAAGCCGACGGTCTCGTCAGCATCAAGCTCGCCTCGACCGACCAGCCCGTACAGACCGCCACACCAGGAGGCTTCAAAAAGGGGGGTTTCAAGAAGTCAGGTTTCAAATCGGCATTTACTTCCAGCGACGCATCTGCACCTGTTGCGCAGGAAACCCCGAAGTCAAAAGCAGGCCAAGCTCTTGAAGCCGATAGACTTGCGACGGCCAAAGATTCAGTCGAAGAGGTCGAGAGCGATACAGAAGACGAGGGCTACAAAGTCTACGACCCGAGACGGCCGACGGACTAAGCTTTCGCGACCACAGCGCCTGGGAATTGGCTGAGATTTACAGGTACTGCAAACGACCAGCGTAATACTTGTGGCTCGAGACTACGCGAGGTTTGTCTGAGAAGCAGTCTGCATCATGGATTTGGATGAACATCTTGAAAGTAAATTGATCTTCGCATAGTTTGCGAGGTACTGTGAGCTGACATTTGTAGTGAGTTACGTTCCAGCTCGAATTGGAATTCGGGTTTTCTCTAGGAGCTACCAAAAACGCCGATCCATAGCTACAATCTGTCCGACCCAAACCCCTAAACCAACAGCATTGCAAACTCTACATCGTCTTCCTCTTTACAAAATCGAGACGCTGAGCTGTCCTGTGTGTCAGGATTCATATTCCGCAGCTCAACCGAACTGGGATAAATCCTCTTCGAGCAACCCCATCATATACTGGCTTCCTGAGAACCAATTTCCAAGTTGAGCTGTCTGCATCGTGGGCTGAGACATGTCGCCAGCCTCGACGCCTGGAATCGGGTACTCAGTTGGCGGAAAACCTAGAGCACTCAGGTACACGTCGAACTCGTCGTTGATGGGACCCCTTTCCTCCGACTGCCGCGTTTTGGTTTCCACATACAGTACTGCCACATTGTACAGCATTAAACAGAGCTGGTGCAGCTTATCTACCGGCTCTGAAAGCGCGCAGGCGGGACGGAGAGAGGCAACAAAATCATTCAACCGCTTGAGATCGTCGGAACTCGATGTGTCGATTACGTGACAGAAGAGGACGAAGAAGGGCGTAAATGGCGTAAGCAAGATAGCCCTGGTTTGGACATTAGACACGCCAATGACAGGGTTATTTCCAACTGCTGTGTCACGTACCAATGGATGTAGACAGCTTTGAGATGGCGACCCTCTTCAGCAATTCTCTGCATGCATTCCAGGTGCAACTGCATGGCAAATCGGGCGGTCTCGATACACTCCTGCGAAAATCGAGTTGGGGAACCCTCGGGCGCCGGCAGTGCTCGGTATATCAGAGTTAGAGTTGATTGGAATGTGAGTTCATCGCCGCGAAGATGAATGTCCAGGATGGACGAGGCGTTGAGCGCTTTTAGGCCAAAAAGTGCTTGTTCTCGAACGTGCGAGGCGGCAGCCATGATGCTTTTCTGCTCGGCTTCTAGACGTCGTACTGTTTCCAATCGCTCTTCTTGAGACTGGCCCAGAGCCACAGGACTGTATCTGTTTTCTTTGTTAGCATCATCGCAGCAGCGCCAGACTTCTTGCTGCCGTACAACTGTTCGTAGACGCGGTGCTGAATCTCTGCTTGTTTGATCCATGTCGTAATGACGACGCCCCAGGGATCAGCAACCATCGTGTTATCAACCCTCCTGGGCAAAGTGATGTCCCAGTCTTGAATAACAGAGGCTCTCCCGGTTCGCAACGATAATGTTTTGTCCAGCATGTACACGTGCCAGAATAGCAGACCTTTGATGTCTCTGGGGCCAGCGCTTTCGCTCCTACTCTGCGAAGCGCGATGGTAGCCCAGTGTCTGGCACAGACTGGCTGCGGTAGACGTGAAGAGCCACGCTAAAGACGCTTTCGATACGTCGACTGCGTATACGGCCTGTGGCTCTTGTCAATGTCTTGTCAAACCGCCGAGAGGACACGGTCACTTACCGCAATGAGCAGTGCTTCTATGCTCTCAACTTTCGCGGGCAGCATGAGAGGTAGACATGCTAGGGCTGTTTCTAAATTACTCTGGCACATGAGCTGATACCGCTCGAACTCTTCTCTCGCAGTGGCATCGGAAGCCAAGTAAGCCTGCTCCATGAAAAGATAGAAGAGAGCGCCATTGACGATGATGAAAGTGGTGTCGGCGAAGGTGTCAGTACAGAAGTAGACTCTCCGGCACAGTTCAGCTAAGTCATCAACGTCTAAAAAGGAGCATGCGAGCGAGAAGATGCCAGGCGGGGACACTGCATTCGGCGTCAGTAACCATTTTGCCAACATGGGACACGGAGTGAACCGCTAACTTTTCATATGTTTGAGTAACGCGACAACAGCGTTCATTGGCGGCATGGGAAGATCAGGCAAGCCACCGGCGGGAAGGGCTTGCTGCGTACGAAATCGGAACTCCCGAGATGAAGAGACCTTGTTCTGCATGGAGACGATTTGGCGAAGCGAAGACAGCGCCGCGTGCATGTTTGGGGGTACGTCTTGGAGCGAAGTTCTCTGTACGGCGCTTTCGATGAAGTCGCTCGCAAACATGGTATGGGCGGTCAGTGACAGGTCGCCCTCGAAGGCAGAATCTGAATCTGCGCCGTCTTGGGTGAGGGCAGAGGCATCGCCAATGGTGGAGGCCGACGGGGTAATGTGCCTTGCTCGCGCCGCGTCCCACGACGCACCGCTCCCAGCGTTGTTGGTGAGGCTCCGCAATAACTCTTCGATGTTGGAAAGCCGTTCTTCAATCAAGTCGATCTTCTTCTCGCTGCGGATGGTTGTTAGCTGCGTCGTCTGTGTGGTCTTTGAAGTCGCTGTTCGCTATGCGTAAGTGGTAGGCTGGTAGGCAGATGGGTATCTGACAACCAGTTGTATCCCCAACAGACAAGATCCAAGGTGGGACAGCGCTACAAGATAGAAATGGAAAAGACAGAGACGGTAGTGGCGTACTATTGTAGTGAGATCAAGACGCGATGTCTCTGTTCCTTTGGCTTCTGACCAACGCCGTTCGAGCTGCAAGGGCGTTGTGTAATGCGACAGTTGGAACATGGGGAGCTCTTGTCACAACGAATCTGCAATGAGCGACCACGCCCAGGCCAAATGTCAGCCAAAACGTCACATCAGTCGATGAATAGACACCAGAGCGGGGGTGCCGGGACACGGGGGGAGAGCTGCCGACGTATGCAGAGCTGAAGCCCTTTGAGAGGCTCGACTTTGGGTTGGCATAGAACAAACGGGATGGGACTACCAACTTTCCGCGTACGGCACTGGTCACACTATACGAAGAACAACAAGAGTCAGCTTTGTTTCTAACGAACGATGTTTTGGCGAGACCGAAGACAAGATGTAAAAGTAAGATGTGGGCGTGTAATGCAGAACACTCTCAATGTGGACATACAGCTCGGCGAAGGCCCTGGTCGTCGGGGCCCGCGGACCGGGAGTCTGACTCCATGTCGAAATAAAGAAACGGAAACGAGCCACGAGATATACCGACTACCACTGTGTCCCGTTCGTTTCGCGTGACACCTCTCTGCAGTGCTCTGCTGCTGTCAAGTGCACCTGTTCGCCGTGTTTGTGGGCACTAAGCCGAGACAAGAGCTGATGGGTAATGACAGCACCAGGCGCCAGAATAATCGTCCAGGCAGTTGGCAGCTCAAGTGGGCGAGAGCGAAGTGTTATCAGATTGACGGAGATGTGGCTGGGCCAGATCACACGCCAGAGGAAACCAGCAGTTCGGTCCAGGCCGATGGAGGCCGATGGCTGAGTGACTCTCCTCTGACAAATAGTTCAGTCAATGTCTAATGGACTATGTGTGAGGTCAACAGGATGCTGAGGCAAGACAAGCTTAGCCAGAGAGGCGGAATGACGGCGATGCAAATAACGTTGTCTTGAACGTGGACCACCAGGGATTGACCTTCTAGGCAAGTGTTAGAAGGGTCGGGTGTGCAGGATGAGAAGCAGGTAGTGACAGCGGCAATCTAGTCTGATCGATCCGGGCCCGTATGCGGGTGATATGCGGCGGGAATTGTGGGTGCGTCGAGAAGAAAGGTAGGTAGGTGCTCGGCGAGGACTAACGTCGCGGAAGTCAGCTGGGGCGTGGCAATGTGGGAAGATTTGCAGCAGAGGTGACAAGGCTGTCAACCTGGTACCGCTGAGTTGATAGGAGAAGGCGCGGGGGCCGTAAGAATGGACGGTATGACTGACTAAATGAGTGCAGCGAGCGAGATGTGTGTTGAGTTTGGGCTGACTTGAAGTAAGACAAGACGTTGGAGCAATCGGGTTTCCTCCATGCCTTTCTTTAGTATGAATTAGGTAAGAAGAGCCGCGAAGCCACAGACTACCTTACGTGTGAGCCGAAAGGCCTGCATAGTACCATCCCCCTTCTTTCCATCGCATCGTGTATGAAGATGTTTTGTGGATATCCAAGCGAGCCAAAGGAAGGTCGGAAGGACTCCCAGCTCCGTACGGCCTGTGCTTCTGGGACGTAGGAGACCGCCAGGGGGGGAAGGGTTTGGACCACTCAGTACCTTAGTGTGTGTAATTACCCAAGTGGGTGGCAAAAGGCACTAGAAGAAAATGAATGCTTGTAAAGTCATACTATTACCTTTCTTAACGCTGCCCGTCAAGGACAAGGACTGAACTTTGCAAGCGTGCCCGGGGCTTGAATCCTGCATAGCTTGTCATATGCTTAGCCCATCATCATATAAAAAGCTGATGGATTGACGTGCTTCCTCTTGTTTCGACGCTGAGCTCGTTCTTGGTTTAGTGAGCATACATACGTTTTCTCGATTCTTGAGAACGACTACTCCTGAGAGAACATGACATCCCAGCCCAAACAGAATGGTCCCCGTCGGCAAGAATGATCCGCAAAGCAAAGCTAAGCCGTGTGTTGTGCATAGTAGAGCACATGATATGATATGGGTTAAATTTGTGGGAGAAAGTGTAATTACCTCCATGTGGCTGAACAGCATCAGGCGGTAGACGATGCATATCTCAAATAATTACAGCCCGCCCAGTAAAGTTTCCATTCTCTGCCACAACCCGCTAAACCGGGACCGTGCTCGGTGCTCCGTGCTCGGGCATCCGCGGATGCCGTCGCACTCACTGGCACCACGCAACGTGATCCACAGGTCGACGCGGTTTCTCATGATCATATTAAGTGTACTTCTACCACCGCCAAATCTACCGATCACGTTGGCTGCAATATCATCTTCTAGTGCAATACCATCTTCTATCCCAACTGGTGGCCCTTGGAAGCTTTTCTTAGACTTTCGTCAGAAGCAATCTCGCACAAAGCGGCACCAGCACCAGCATCGGCTCGCCTCGCTCCGGGCAATCCATCCCTTGCTTGATTCCATCAAAACCCTTCCCTGCTCATCTACGTACCTTAGCTTCCAGTTACTGTTAGCGTCCAGCCGAAATGCCCCACCATGACCGAGTTGCTCGCGTTTCCAACACATTGCTCATCTCATGTCAGCGGAGAAGACGAAGGAGTGGCCCGCTCCTGACTACATGTGTACGATGCCACGGCCCATTGGCCTTCCATCAGAACCGAACGTCTCACAGAGGCCTGCGGGCATTGGGTGCTCCATAAGTTCGCTGCAAACCTCCGTGCTTAGCTGCCGGTTTGACGCCCGACCGGCTGCGTCGAGGCCTCACTTTGCTGGCCCAGACTTAGGTATGTGAGCCCTCAGTAATGGTAACGTTCAATTGGATGTTTGCATCGGTTCTATCGCTATTCCGCGGAGGCTGCTCCCTCATCTGTCTGGCATGCACATCGTGATTCCGTGGAAGCACCCGCTCTATCTAACGCCGATGATAACGTTCCGTACTGATGATACCTTTATCGGCTGATAATGTGGGCCTATAGGCCGGGATCGGATCCGGTCCGCGTCCGCGTCCAAGTCGGGTAGAGCCAGGGGAATGAGAAGGCAGCCGGTTTGGTCTCTGGCGAGTGCCAGGCTGCTCGACTTGCGACTATTAAAGTCATGCCTAGGGAGTTGGCGATGCCGGAGACGTTGGCGGAAGCAAGTCTCCCGTCTACACCATATTTCTACGCTTAGCTGCCGTGCGTCTCTGCCAGGTACAGATATGCGCGCCTCGGAAAGGCGGCCACAGGTGCCCTGGCGGGACTGTAACCAATTTCATTGACGTGCCTTGGTCCCATCTTGACAGTCACCGTCGTTGCGCAAGCGTATCTTACGTGCAGACTGCTCTTATCCCATTCATTTATGTGCCAACAGACACTGGGGCATGTACGAGATTCGTCAATAGCACAATCATCGGCAATGTCAGTTTGAACTGAATCTCACATATCTTGAATTGTGTTCTTTCCCCGAAAACTGCTGACGCAAGACATGATCCGTGCGCAGGTGCTTTTTCGGTGCGCCTTCCTTACTAAGGTAAGGTATCAACCTTTCTCGTCTTTGGGGTCCCTTACGTCGTCATCTAGCTCATCTTATCTTATCTTGACCTGAGGCTCGTTCCAAGCCCGATGCCGACGCCATCTCGCAAGTCTGAGGAGTTCTTTCATCACAACGCCACGCACTGAAAAGTGCCCCCAAAAAAAACCCATCCTCCCATCGCAGATTACCTGATGAGGCCTTAAAGAGCGACCGAAGCGAAGGGAACGTGATGCCGTGCAAAAGGCAACAGTCGCCAGCAGGCGAAGGCATTCTCCCCGATGCTAAGCGGGCACGCCTCACCGCAACAGCGCCACGTCGCAGCTGCTCGGTCCTCGACCTCGATACCGCGCCCGATTTCGCAGCCGACGACATTGTCTCCTCGCTCTCCGACGAACTCCTTGTCCGCATATTATCCTTTTTACCCACCTCGACTCTACTAGGCAT
This sequence comes from Colletotrichum neosansevieriae, assembly GCA_036785495.1. NCBI lineage: Eukaryota > Fungi > Ascomycota > Sordariomycetes > Glomerellales > Glomerellaceae > Colletotrichum > Colletotrichum neosansevieriae. The sequence continues at coordinate 175,521 of JAVHLV010000120.1, read as the reverse complement.
CGCTCCCGTGTCGCGCCGTTTCTACCGTCTCTCCTCTGATTCGCAGCTGTGGCGGACGTTGTATTATCACCGCTTTGTTCTCCCGCGCGCTTTGCGAATACCCGGTTTTCGCGAAGGCTCCGCCAAAGAAAACACCAGGCTTCATTTCTCATCCAGGCGGACTGTACGGGCCGACGGCGGATGGGGCAGACGAGGTGGTTCTGGGGAGTCTGTCGACTGGAAGCGCCAGTACAAACTCCGTCATAATTGGGCTCGAGGAAAAGCTACAGTCGAAGAGCTCAAGGTTGGGAGTGCGACACTTGACGTCTCAAAACCCGAAAGGAAGACCTTGGCCAAGGTTGTCGAGGGCTTAGCGGTCACCGTAGATGGCACATCGGGGTTGCGAGCTTGGGATCTGAAGACAAGGGAACCGATAGCCCAGATCAGACTCAACGACGGCACCGACGACTCAATACCTACTTGCATAGCGGTAGACGATCGAGCGTTTGATACGAAGACGCTAGACGTTTCTGTCGGGTTTCGTGATGGTAGTTTCGGCGTGTGGAGGCTTCATCTCCACGAAGGCGGATTTCTGAGAAGATACAAGCATGAAAAGTCCAGCAATGGCCCGCTAGTCGAGATCGCCTACCATCATCCATTCCTCCTTACGGCCACAGAATCAGTTCTCATATCATTGTACAACTTCGAGCGGCCAGCAGGCCGAATGTCGGCACCGAGCGCGCCATCAAGAGTCCACACTGCTGCTCTTGAGGACAGCGTGACAGAGGCAGGCTCAGAAAGCTCCACACTGCGAGACTCGGAGAGCGAGGTTGAACGCGAGTTCCTTAGAACAATTCGAGCGCCAGAGGCCGATAAGACTCATCGTAGCGGGCGCGATATGGTTTCCCTCCAAGCGCCGATCCTACTAACCTCTCTCAAATCACACTCCTCTCGAGCCCCGTTGGCGCTGTCTATCCGGCAAATGGCGTCATACGGGATTGCGTCGATTGCGTACACATATCCCACAAGAGAAGGGTGGTCTATCGGTATCCAGGATCTGCAAGTACGATGCCAGGGCGCTGGCGGTCTATCCACCGCCGAGATTGTGTCCACTCGACTTGCTTTCACCAACCCAATCAAGGCGCCATCCTTAGTGTCGACCTCCTCTGAGGAACCTCCACAACAGCGACCATCGCCGTTGCTTACGTCCGAGGGACCGACAACCCTTTGTTACAACCATCCCTACCTCCTGGCGGCAATGGCGGATAACACTCTGATCCTGCATGTCTGCACGTCGAATGCCACAAACCTCTCAGTCTCTCCAGGCATCCGTCTCTGGGGACACACCTCAGGCATCAGTGACGCGGAGATAACGGCGCGGGGTAAGGCTGTGAGTGTAAGCTCAAGAGGAGAGGAGATTCGCATGTGGGAACTTGAAGGACGCGTCAGTGGCAAGAGCATCGAAATCCGACCCAACTCCGCTCCAGACATTACTTCCCAACAGAGGCTTGACTTGTTGTCTGAGCGTTTGTCGGATGGACGGGAGGACCGACGAAATTGGGTGGGCTTCGACGATGAGATGGTGATCGTATTGAAAGAGGCCAGGGATGGCAGGGAAAGTCTGATGGTGTATGACTTCTCCTGAGGGCCGGTAATCATCGCTACTAGCCCGGCTAGAGTATGCGAAGAACTTCGCCATGCCTGGCCGCTAGGCAGCTAACCTACCCTCGGGCTTCAGACGCGTTTGGTACTGCCGTGACGTGCTGCGGAATGATATACTACTGTAGCCATCCGGTTGGCCACCTTGAATCCGCCCGACGCTGCGCTCTTAAGCATGCAAAGTCAAGATGCCGAGAAGCCCTGTTAACCTGTATGGCAACGCTCTCAAGGAAGAGACGGGAGGTGACGTGATCATGTGGCGAACCTTTGGATTGATAGGTCTCGATCTTTACCGTCATCCAAGTCACTCGGTGTGCTCTCCTGCATGTGTTTGCAACATTCTCGCATGTTCCGAGGGATTGACGGGGTCCTCGCAGCTCCCAAGGACAACTAGAGGCACCGGGCTATCGCAGGGAATATGAGGTCGTTTCTATCGAGGAACTCAACTCAGCCCGCTTGGGCCAGCAGCTTGCTGCCAAGATGACCCCGTTGTCGTGTCTCTCTCTAGAAGTTCCCACGTACCGATGCTGCCTACGCCTCAATACCTAGGGCGTAATTTCGCATCAAGGGCAGGCCGAGTGCTTCATTCACATGAAGAGGCTTCACATCTTCATGAGGTACTCACCTCCCAAAGCCATGGTTTTGTAGCTTTCAACTGTTGCCTGTTGTGCTGGGAGAACTCAGCTCGGCCAGGACACTTCGACGCACATACGACGGCTTCAAACAGATGGCAACCCAGCATGACTATTTTTGATAGGTATGTGACGGAACGGTTGACTGCAAGGACCAAGTCGATTGAAGCTTGCGACTCTGCCACTCCAGGGAGCCTGACTAGTTACTTCGACGGGTAGCGAACTTGCGCGATTCGAGTCTACTAGTTCGTCAATCGCCATATCGCCTCTCCTTTCCCGATTAACCAACGTTCGTAGGTTAGAACATCAGAACCAAATCCATCTGGATATTGATTCCACTTCGTCCAAGATCAGGGCAACTGATGAACCGCCATTTCGTGACTAGTAGCGTGGCAGAGCCTCGACGCTTGGTACAGAAAATAACAAATAAAGACGGATGCCATCCACGGCTATTCACGTGTCGCAAGCTCATTCCGATGCGCCAAATGCGCAACGGCTGCGAAATTCATCCACATCTCCCGCCTGACTAGTACGAAACGGGCCTTTGGGAGGCCGAGTTTTCTGCATCAGCGGGGAGGGGACGCTAGTGAGCAAAGACTGGCAGCCAGATTGGTTTGATTGATTGATAAGATTAGATCCCAACGGGCCAAGACCGCAAATCCGCTTCCAATTATACACGCTCATCAGCCAAGACCCGATCGACTGAAAGAGGCAATTACGTTCTCGAGAAGAGAGGCCTCATACCTGGGCCCCCTTCGTCCAAAATACCGGGAGCGCCAGAGATACCCTCTGAATACCCAATCATGGACCGGACGGTTCAATGTTGCTTCCGCGAGCCACTGAATATGCCACGCAGAACTACTGCCATGAGGGGCTCAGTCCCTCTGGTAGCTAGCCCCTCCGCTGACTGCGCTAGAGAACCAGACCTAGTTGTAGAGCACCTATAACAACAAAGCCGAGGCTCCCCGAGCAATCAGCTCTATGCCTCCCACTGGAAGTACCCTATATGCTTGCTGGTTAACCCAGGCCGTTTTCTGTGCGGAAGCTGATCTCCAGCGCGAGAATAAAGAGATAAGACATGCGGCACAACATGAATGTGTAGCATGACATGGAAGGTACTGGTGCCCCTCATTTAGGGGCTACCTAAGGTATGTTAGGTCAATGTTGGGGTTGTGACATGGGAGCGAGCCCGGGGCGGGAAAGGAGGGATCAGGTAAGGTCGGCGGGCGTTATCGCTGCGCCATCTAAGTGGGCAATTGAGGACATGCGATAAAGAATGGCATCTTCGGATGGGATGTACAGGTTGTCAGATGAAGTACCCGTAGTGTGGATCTAAATCCAAGACGGGCATTGTTGCGTATCGCGCGTCTTGCCAAAATCCATAGCCGAGCAAAGGAAGGGTAATTCAAGGGAACTGACTTCAATCCGTTGACATTGGCCGCATCTTAATCCTCTCTGGGTTCCATGGAGCCACGTCCTATCGGTGAAATCGAGAAGCAAAACCGGCTAGACATAGCCATGCGATTATCCCCCAGGTCGAGACTGGCCGGATATGTTATCCAGAGACACCACCGAGAGAGGTTGTCGCCGCAGCCAGTTGGGGTGCAACGAGACGCGGGTCATGACCCTTTGACTGACAACCTATCTGATGAGGGGCGAGGGGCATATGGATGATGTGAGTTGCAAACAATAAGTCACTGAATGAGAATTACCCGCTCTATACCACAGGAACTTTCAACACACCATGATGGGCACCATCGGAGGACTACAGTGTCGCAATGACAAGACGGATTATCGCATGGCATGGTGGTCTTACCTGAGATTGCTCCCCGTGATCAGCTTGCTCCCACAATCGGCGGAGGAGATGGTAATGAACCAATGAGCAGCAACTGAAGGCCCCGTTGCAACAGGTCCCAATGGGGCGGCGTGGCCATCCCACGAGACCACCAGCACCAACCGACCACCTCCTTCGCGCTCTGCTAGTGAGAAGGCGAGGGGGCTTGGTTGGTCATGTGGCGACGCTGCTTGCCTTGGAAAGGGTGTGGTAGTCGTCCATTGACCTGGACTGTCTCCCCCTAGAGCGAGATTGACCTGGAGAACAAAGTGCACCCTCCTAGTCTGAGGATAAGTGAGGCAAGGGCACATAGACCAAGGTCGTCCCCGTAGCGAAATGGTCACTTGAGAACTTGCGATACGGCTCTATATCGTCACAATCAGTGGAATTCGCAGCCTAATCCTGAGCCGGGTACTGTGAAAGGTTTAAGCACTGCAGTAGCACAGGCGTCATCGATAATGCCCGACCCAACTTGAGTTGCTTGCTGCTGCAAGGCCTGATGTACTTTCAACACACGAGAACCTAACCCAGCTGAATCAATGGATGGCGGATGAAGGCGATAAGGCGCTCCCTGGAACCAGTACTTCGGCCGCTGGCGGTGATCCTGTTTCTCGGGCGGCATGTGAAACTAGGGATGTTTCATTCCCTGCTACCCGCGTGAACCGCGGTATTCAGCAGTACTAAGGTAACTGGTGTTGGCCAATTGTGTCTTCGCATCGAAAGCGACAGCGACGATTACAAGCCAACATCGGAAACTGCGCCAGCCGCTGACAGCTGCAAGCAGCTGGTGAGATTCTCTGTACTGGGCGAAGCCCCCAGAAGAACTTCAAAGAAGCGCCCCTCTTGGAGAAAACAACCATCCAGACTTGTAGGCTTCATAATACGTTCCCTCGAGTCCGCTGGGAAGTTGCGCCGACGGTAGCAGCAAAACGTGCATTCGGCGTCCGCGCAGTATTGGAGCTGCTGCTGATGCGTCCAGTCATCTGTCTCACTCATCCGGAGAGTTCTGGTCGTGGAGGATTTGCCTCTCCTCTCCCCTTGCCGGAACACAGAGGCTCCAGCCCAGGATTGCGCAGACTATCGCAATGAGTCCCCTAGTGACAACACGCCGTTGACTCCCTGGTCCGCAGTTTTTGGCATCGGAACCGAAAGTCCGTCTTTCCCGAAGCCAGACGTCGGAGGGTTAGGACGCCCCCTACTGTGAGGAGTTGCAAATTGACAAAGACTGATGGGAATTAACAATGGATGCGTCCGTCGGTCTCCAGGTTCTGTGCCCAAAGGTCCGTGGGGGGCCAGGCGCCGGTGAGTTGTTTGGTGGATGATCTGCTCGGTTCGAATCTATCCTGCTGCAGGTGTCGCGGTATAATAATGGATTTTCCCAGGGATTGCGTCCTGCGATTGGGAAGACAAGTCAGAGGAACCTTGACAGGTGGGGCAGTGCAGAGGAGAACAGTAATAGTATTCCAACCATAGCAGATGGCCAGTTCCCTCGAGTAGGCAGTAGATAGCAGAGGAAGTCGGTGGAAGCGCTACATAGTACAGAGATGCTGGCGATGGTCGGGATTGGCTGTACTTCCATTGAGGGGATTCCATTGAGGGGATCCTACGAATGGATGTAATGGGATACTGCGGTATCCGTATACTAAGGTACTTCAGTAGGCGCAAGCTGGTAGCAGAACAGGGGAGGCCAGCGACAGGCCAGGGGCAGCGGAAGGCCGAGAGATCTGGGATTGACCAGCGTGTGCCTGCTTGCGAGTCTGGATTCGTGGTCGTGCGGGTGCGCTGTCAAGTGGTTGGAGAGACGGATTTGTGATCTCGGGTTCGTGTCCAGGCAAAGGAGATACTATGTACCTTTTGTGAGCGCATACCTCAGAACCAACCCTCTCTCCTAAAGGTGCCTTGGGCAGCCTAAACTTCTGAATTGGCAGAATTTGGCGTCATCATCAAGCGGTCTATATCCGGACCGTCCAGACGTTGGTGAAGACCCGCGGGGGGAGAGGGATGTACGAATACCGTCACCTGCCCCAGAAGGGTTCTTCGGACCTTCTTCCACCTCAGCCGTGACGTCTTATTGCCGACTGGCGATCAAGCTAAAGGCAAGGGGTCAAGTGTTTCGAGATGTTACACGGCAAGACCAACGAGAAGGGGCCCCTTTTCCGCTCTTTTCTTTCCCCACTTCCCTTCATTTTCTAGTGTAGGTACCTTAGGTTCTTGCCTGGCTCCTTCTCCATCGGCTGTTAGTGCTGAGGCACCTCAATTTGGAAGGTAGGTTAAGGTAGGTAGGTGGGTAGGTATACCAGTGGTTCTCCAACTTCTAAGTTCTAACGACATTTCGGGTTCCAAAGGAAGGTCCTATGTTGAGGTTGCGTGTCAACAGCGGTCGCTTTTCCTTGTGACTCACACTCTCACCATCCAGTCACCCCACGTCTTCACGCTCCATCTCAATCTGGCTGCCCGGTCCCAGCAATTTAGCGCTGAGTCTTCTTGTAACTCTGCAAGACACCAGGGCCACGCCAGCACGACACTTGCAAACCAAGTCCTGTGGCCACGATACTCCGCCGACACAGTGCATTTCAAGGAGAGTACATGACCGCTAGCACCGTCCTGGCATCGCATTTTTAGGCACCTTACATAGTATCCAGGTGGGCTGAGCCGGAACTCAATGGACGGGAGGCAGCCCGCCAATTTGCATCAGCCAAGTCCAGTGTCCGCGCTCAATGCTATCAATCTATCCATGGATGCCTGTCTGTCTCTCTACCGTTGTTCATTCTCGAAAACCCGGCTCACGACTGTCCTGTCCTGTCCTGTTCAATGCTCACAGTTCCAATTTCACTCACCGCCGCATTTACATTTGCCCAGGGTGCCACTTGAGATGTGCAGAATTGACCTCCAGCCGGCACCTGGAGTGCAGACCCAGGCACCGCAGTAGGCCGCATTGCGCAATTGAGCGGTCAGTAAGCCCGTATTGGCCAATTGGTCATCACTCAGCCCCAGAAATCACCACCTCACGCCGTCCCGTCGACCACGACCTCCACATCACTCTCATTTCCAATTGTTGCTTGGGCTTTACTTCTCACTGCATGTGTTTTGCAACGCTTCCTACAACAATTGGCAGCCAGATCAGAGGAGAAAGCAAAAACAAGAGACAAAACAACAACACCGGGATCAGCCCAATCTAAGATTACATATGTGCGTGCGCCTACCGGATCCTCGCGACGTTTCTATCAATTGGCAGCTGCTGTGTCAATTGTCGTGCCAATTGGCTCTGTCCCCTGCTACCGGAATTGTTCAAGACGTTTGTTCCTCTGAACCGTGATGTCAGGCATGGAAACAGATGCAAGGCACAACGATCCGAGCAGATTGGTTTCATGACAGGCGTACCATGCGCTTTGTGCGTTTTGTTTGGGCCGTTGGACCCGTTGGGCCACGATGAGTTGCATGACCGACAGGGCCAAACGCGCGGGAATCGCCCCAGGGACATCCAATGCCGTGCCTTGTACTACAAAACCTTGCTGCTCAGTTCGCCGTATGCAAACCGTTCACTTCTCAAGTTGTGACATGTCCAAAATAACATGCGTTCTATGGTGAATCTTTGACAACAGTTCGGACCGGTATCAGGAAAGACAGAAACTCAACTTAATCTGACCCGAGCAGGCTTGGTGATGGTTGTTTTGTGTGTGCGTGAGTGCGAGCAAAGTCCCCCCGGTTGAATATGGGGGTAAAAGGCACTAGAAGTCCCCCCGGTTGAGTACCACCAGAAGCTTACGGTGCCCCTCCACCCTCTTCCGAACTATCGTCAATCGCAATGCCATCTCAACTCTGGGTCCATAAGGGACTACCCTGTGTGATTTGCCCTGCTCCAGCTGCTTTTTTGCCTTCATGATTGGCGAGGGAGGGATTCGGTACGGACAACCAAGCGAAACTTACCTGAGATAGTAAGTACTTAAGTAGGCTTGCTTGGGTCTTCTATTTACCAAAGCAACAACGCCCTAGGCGCACAACTATGGATGCGCCGTTCTCGAGCCAGTACCGCAATTCAGTTTCTTCGAAGTCAAGCAGCCAAAAACAGCCTAAGGGCTTTCCTGGAGACCTAATTCTCGCAACGTGCAGATAAGAGTGGCTGGTAGTGCGAATTGGAACAGATAGAGGTTGCATAACAGTCGCACAAGGCGAAGGCCCAGCGCCATGCTCGGCACGGCCTCACAGACGTTTGAACACCCCCCCCCCCCCCCCCCGTCTTGGGTATCGATGAGGTACCGAGACAGCGACTTCATGTGCATCGGTACCGCGCAGGGTCGAGAAGGCCGGTTGCAATTGGATAGCAGATGATGGTCAAGAAGACGGGGCGCGGTATGCAAAAAGGCGATATCATTGGGCATTGAGCGGCGACCCTGTGACTCTCTCTACAAGACGCAGGAGAGAAGCTGTCACCCGCCTACCCCTCTTGACACACCCCACTTCTTAGTACTGTCTACAATATGACTATGGGAGGTGCCGTCAGATGGTCCGGTCTTGGATGCTTGGCTCTGAAGAAGTTTGGCGGGCTGGCATTGCGAAAGGCGTGAACAGCGTGCCGTTTAAACACACAATGAGGGAGGGTCATTGAGACGATGCGAGAACCTGTGGCTCTTGTGGGATTAGTTGAGTCGATTGAGGAACTCCCACACCAGGCAACCTATGAAGTGATGAGTAATGCCGTAGGAAACTGGAAAATGACGGCCACTGTTCCAGGTTGGCTGATCCTGGCCAAAGTCAATTGAAAGTCAATGCCTCTCCACTGCCAATGACCACCGCACAACAGCAGAAGCAGGCAGTGTTTTTCTTTTTTCCTGCAGAGAGCCAGTCCAATGCGCAAGGTCAGGTATCTATCTATCTATCTACCTACCTAAGGTACGTAGCAATGTTCAAGCAGATGGATATCTTAGCGCCGATGGGATTGCGGTGTTCCCTGCAGAGCCGATTAAGCAGCGGCCAGGCCAGGAGATTCTGCTGCTACGTTCACCATTCGAGTCGACTTGTACTGAATTGAAGAAAGCCCAGGTAGGCGGGCGGGAGGAGGGGTAGCATGTGAGGACCAGGATCTACGTAGTGAGTGTCGATGGAAGATACCCTACCCCGGCGACTTTGGGCTGGCTGGCTGGCTGGCTTTGTTTGCACGTTCGGTGCGGTGGACGATTGAGGGGCGCCGACCCGCAATTGTATCTTCTCACCTGCCCCAAGTACTGTACTTGAGTGCTCACATACCTTACCTCTCTTTGCCCAAAAATACTGCGTCATCTTCGCAGCCCATTCGCAGAGGCCTGGACTCATAGCGATGGGAGTGACTCTTCTTTTCTGGTATTATGCACACGCCCTGGTCTAGGCGCTTCCAGGTGTCACTGCAGCAGCTGCGAAGCTCCATGAAGTATGAAAAGAGAGAGAGAGAGAGAGAGAGGAAGCACAGCACGAATTCGGTCAAAAATACACCTTCTGGAATCCTCATGAGCTGGTGGCTCGTTCCTCTCCAGAAGGTGATTATCAGCGAAACACAAAGGATTGTCAGGTATTTGCAGAAGAAGAATAAATCGTTTGGATTGCCTACCTTAGATAACGAGGAATAGCAACACGGCACGACATGATACAGCTTGCTGCGCTTGATGATGCTTCAGAGTAGGCGTGTAATTGGAACACTCCTTTACTGTAGTAAGGGGTGTGTTTATTCCCCTCTCAATTGAAGATGACCGACAAGGGGCGGGTACAGGTGCAGGGTTCCAGAGTGGACAGGTGGACAGGTGGACATGGGCCGTGTGGGTGTGGCCCAGCCCAGTGACTCAAATGCGCCGTTGTTTAGCTGGAAGCCAAAGGAAAGGAAGAGCCCACTTTCGACATCCACGTCCGCGCCCAGTTGGTGACGGTGCCAGTGACGGTGCCTGGGTCCTTCTTCCCCCGGACTTTCTTGTCTGTCACCGTCCTGCCCTGCCCTGCCCTGCCTGCCTTTTCGTATTTCCCATCATCCTTTGCGATGAGCGCGAAGAAAGGAAGGCAGGAGGGGATGTGGGAGAGGGAGGGGTGTGTCCTGTCCCTTCCAATTGCGCAGGAACCTACTTACCGCAGTGTAGTCCTGCGCGAGGCATGTACTGATGGATGTCTCAGTCATTGTCTCTGCTGTTTCCTTTGCCTGCTGTTCCAAGGTACCTACCTTCCTTACCTTACTCCCATGTTTCCTCCGTTTGTCTGCCTGGACAAGGTACCTCTAATGCCTAACAATTAGGCAGACGCTTAAGGTATCTTTCGCTCTTTGGCCCTACGTACTCCAGCCCAACCTTAGGTACCTTACTTTAGCAACCGCCTCTGCCCGGGGCCTTCCCTCTCAACCCGACTCTTCCTTCCCCTTCCTTCTCATCATCCACTTTGCACCTGGCTTCGCCTTACCTCAATTCCTTCATAATCTTCGTCTTGCTGCTGTCCCGTCTTTGGCCTTCTTCCTCTTTTCCTCCCTTTGCTTATTTGCGCCTTCCTTACACCACTGCAGAGAAATCCTGCTCTCCAAGGCCCAGACCAAGCGCAGAGTTACCTTACCTGCTCTGCAGCCGTACCGTCGCCACTACCTTACCTAACACACCTTACCTGCCTACTACCTAGGTACCAAGCCGCAGACCTCTTCTCGCATCCTGCTTGCAGTTGCCGCCACCCACCGCCCACTTCGGTATCAACAACTTCCTCAGCAATTGCCTTCTCCCCCCCATTGACGCACAGCTCTTCCATTGCTGCATCAACTCGAGTCAATGGAGCCTGCTTTTTACGACCCAACGCACAAGTAACCGCAAATTGCATCTTCTTTCCCATTGACGAGTCACCACGTCAGCGCCCGGCCGCAGTAAAGCAACACTCAAACAAGCTCTCGCAGTGGACGTCATTATCCACAGGCACCCACGCCCCAGGTACATCAACAACAACATCCCATTGACGCCATCACTTACACCACGGTCAATCCATCGGTCAATCATACCACTTTCAGAGACTGGAATCTCGACATCTACCAACTTGACACCGGGCCGCTTTTTTTCCCTTCCCTGTCGGTCTGCTATTCGCGGATTCTACGCCTTTCTCAGTTGTCCAACCCCTTGCCTCTACCGCCGAATTCACAAACCCAATCCCAACTCCGGTATCTCCATACTCCGCCTCGCCACCATCCGACAATATATTATGGCTGACAAACCCACCAATTTCAACCCTCCACAGTCTACTATCGTTTTTGACTCGGCACGCATGTCTCAAGACATCCCCTTTAACATTCCTGCAAACCAGGCTTCTTCCTCGTCTGCACCTATCCCGCAGACTATGGAACTCAATTACACCAATATACCGTCGCAAACGAATACAATGTCTCGCGACACTACGAAGAAGGCATTTGATATCAGCAGCCTCATGTCACCTCCCGAACCCGTTCCCTACGACAGCTTCAGCCAAACTCAACACAATGTATCTTCTGCCTCGGGTTCCCATACGGGTCAGGAGGCGGCGAAGCCTAGCATGCCAATGTCGCCTCCTGTATCGCCATATATCACCGAGTCCGCCAACCCTCCTGCGCACGACACACCTGCCAGCATGGCCAAGGACCCGATCTTGTATCCTCGCGATGAGACAGAATCAAGCCCGACCCAGCCACCACTTTTCCCAAGCAACGAATCAATCGAGCACCGCCGCATCGTCGATGAGCACATCGTTACGCGACCTCCCGGTCTGTTTCGCGAAGGATCCCCTCCACAAAGAGAGGACTACGAGCTCGCTCTGCAACTCACGTCGCACGTTATGAGACTCTTCGCCAGCAACAGAAAGTCATGGTTCGAGAAGGAGCGCGATCAAGTTAGGGCTGACCGGAAGTTGAACAGCGCTCGCTGGAACAGTGTGGTGCGATATCAGAACATTGCCCCTGCAAAATCTACACCTGCCAAGGCAACAAAACCTGTTTCGGCCAGGCCAAAGGCTACCTCAATTGCCAATCCGAAAGCCGACCGAGTCGTCAAACCTTCCCAGGCCCCTCGACCTGTGCGCACCAGCCCTCCCACGAGACATGTTCGTCGCGTTAGCGCCACGCCGGACCCGGCTCGTCGTGTTGTCGCGCCGAACAGAGAGGACCGCGACTTCGGCGTGCTGCCTGACTATTGCCCGCCAGCATCCTCTCTACCCAACAAGCCCAATTGCTTGAAGGTTGACTGGAAGGGTGCCCCCATTGATCTCAGCGATGATGCCAACATCAATCTGCTCCATCCTGATGAGGCAAGCCTGGCCGCCAATCTTCGTCTTGACTGTGCCACCTATCTCACTAGCAAGCGTCGTATCTTCGTCCGGCGGCTGGAATGTGCTAGAGTTGGCAAGGAATTCCGCAAGACGGATGCTCAGCAGGCTTGTAAGATCGATGTCAACAAAGCCTCGAAACTCTGGACTGCGTTCGACAAAGTTGGCTGGTTGGACCTGAAGTGGATGAGTCGGTTCATCTGAATACTTCTAGGTATCACCTTATTAGATAGATCATCCGGCATGATCTGCTATTTTTCCTGGGACTGCTGGCACCTTCTTTTTTTTCCCCATGATGCTCTTTACGACGCTACTCTGTTCACGATTCTACCTGACTTTACGATACACGGGCTGCGCACAAGAACACCGACACATTATTCCATTTATCAGGACATTGCATCAGCGATATGGGTTTAGGATTGTCTTTCTGTATTTCGGACATTGGGTTTCGGACATGGCTCAGCATACGTTCTGCTTAGGACGGACGGATTTTCAGCTTACTTGTTCCTTTCTTGTTTTGGGAACTCTCGCAATTTATTCAGCATCACATCACGGACACAGCCTTCGACATATCAGAGCATAAGGGATTATAACCATGATACCCGGAGTGCGACAGAAATCTGATTTACCCCAGTCATGTCACCCCCCCCACTCCACACCAATTTCTTTGTTCACCTTTCTCTAGTTTACATGTTTGCATTTGGGTTAATTGGTCATCATACCCCTTTTTCACACAAGATTGTGTCGGAAGGCAATCCGGTTTCTGGTCAAGCACGTTCACAGGTTATGGCCGATACAATCGGCCTTCATGGTCCGGCTGGAGGATGGAAGTAGATTGAGTACTTGGACTTGGTTAGCAGGCACACATGCCGTACCAAGCAAATATAACAAATCAGATGTATGTCCTCAACGCCGCAGTGTGGAACAGATCATGCCGAAGATATCGACAGAGTAAGAAAAGTGATTCAAGACGAAGTTGCTGTTGGCATCGCTGATGGAATGCATACACCCTGGTTCAGCCCTACGGTGAAAACAAATCAAGAAAACGACCAAGACTCTTTTTGGAGGGGCGTGTCGTCGCGGGTGAACCCCTGCCACTGCCGCGATAGGCTCTGAGCGGATCATTCGGTTTGGGTTGATCGACGACGCGGGCGGGACGTTCGGATCGAGACCAGCGCATGTGTCAAAAGGCCCTTGCTGCACAGTCATGTCGGCGCGAGCGGGGCTATCCCGGAAGGCCGATGCTTGGAACGAACGCGCTCACGCAACTTTGGGGCCGTGGCTCACTGCAGAGGGTAAGGTGAGTGAGTGATATGAGGCAGTGTACGTAAGACCCAATTGCGTGGCCTCTCCCGGAAGGTCTCCTTGGATTGACTTGCGCTCTTGCTTCTTATGATGTGAGCATTAATTAGGTAGTTTTAGGTTAATTGAGCGAGGGTATTTCGATTCAGCCGAACCACGTTCGTCCCTACTCGGTCAAGGTGCCCCGATATCTCGCTGCAGCAGCACACAAATCGTCTCTCGTGCCCGCTTCGCGATTGCTTGAAACATACACACTCGACAGTAACCAACCCTCATGCCTCCAGAAAGCACAGTGTCGTCATCGTATACTGCCTGTGCTTGAACTGTATCTCTCACAGTTCGTCAGCAGAAACAATGCACTGACCGTGTTTCTGGTCGGGTGTCCAGAGTGCTGCTGCAGGGACTCCCAAGGTTAGGTCGGTGCCGCTCCATCAATCCCGTAGCTGGGGCGCAACTTGACGAGATCTCAGCTGCTTAAGACTGGAGTGCATTGAGAAAAATCTTCATTGCCTCCTTCTGTTCCGCAGCGGGTGGCCCGTACCATCCCGGCGCTTCGTGCGCAGATGGAAGGAAGCGTGCAGACGGAAACCTTGTCCCCCGGTTGGCTACCTGCCTTGCCTTGCCTCACGCCTCTGCATGCCTCCTCTCCAAGGCCACCTTCTGCCACGGGGGCGTGCGGTTATTCGTCAGATTGTTGGTGACTTGGACGCCTTAGACGAGGGCATCATGGCCTGAGGCAAGATGGCAGAAAAGAAAAAAAAAGCCAAACTACCTTACGCAGTAAGGTACCTAAGAAAAAGGTTCTTGCAGCGATAAGACAGCCTATCGATAAGCATTGCCGCACCAGATCGCACCAGATCTTCCTGACAACCAAAAACCGCTTAGACGAGTTTCCAGAACGGTTCTCAACGTGGCGGGGCGGCGCTATGACATGATCCGACTATCGGTCTCCCCTTTCAACCAACCACACTACCAGTGGTTTGCAGATGAGTTGAACCGTATGCCTGGTCTCGGGTCCATGGTTCGTTCGCCTCGATCAAGGACACGGGCTGTTGGACTGCAGCCCGTTTCGGCTAACCACGAGAGACTAAGGTAGGGTAACAACGATGACTGCCCATTTTCACTTTCTGGCCTTCGAACTCGAGCCATTTGCTACTGGGCTCGATACGGCTCCCAACGTCGGCGTGGAATGGGTGAGCATATTGTCGTCTATGGTCTTGACCGTCTCGAACCACCGCCCCGTTTCCTAGTCGTCTGAATATAGTCCGTTCTCGATGTTGATTTACTTTGTCGCCCGGATCCCCCACCCCCATCTCTCTCTCTCTGCTTTAGTACCTATTCGCCATGCCCCTCAAAAGGCACTAATATCTATTAAATCCTCCTCCATCGTCGGGCTGCGCCGCTGCGACGCAACAGTTTGGTCGGGAGCCGCAGGCGTGAATTCATGAACCAACACGCCTGAAGTCGTGGTATTGACTGATGCTTCGCAGGGACCCCTGGAGACGAAATCAGCCCATTAGATTCACAAGAAGATGGAACGCGTCGCCATACCCATGGCACTTCCTATCGCAAATCACTCCACGTACGCCGAGCCGTTCGCAGCGCAAGTCGCAGCCGCCGTTCTTGGCAAAGGCCTCCCATTCTTCAGGCTGGCTGATCCGGATCTCCCTATGATGTGCCTCGCACCATACGCGAACATAGCCGGTTCTGCAGTCCTTCATCCTGTCCAAAGCTTCGCCCCAGATGAGCTGGGCCGAGGAGTTGAGAAGATTCTGCGCGTCCCCGAAGATGGCAAGCATTCGACGCGGGCGACTGAGTGCTACAATTATACGCCTCAGATCGTTCAAGAAACCGGCGTCGGGCTTCTTCTGGTCCGCGGGACTGCGCGTGACAGAGATCAGAACGACCCCGTTCTCCTTGCCCTGGTACCCATCCACGGTCTGGACCTCGGGGCCCGAGAAGGGTGGGCGGCAACGACTCTTTCGATGCAGGAGGCTCTCGATGTGAATTTTCTGGCCACTGTAGAATGTCAGGATAGTGATCTCAGTTGCTTTTGTCCCGTTGGAAACCAAGTGGTTGTACAGTCCTACGATCATCTCTGCTTCGAAGGCGTTGAATTTGCTGGCATACTGATTGGTTGACTCGGGACGCGTGTGGTCGAACCACAACAGACGCTGAGAACCCATACCAGGAACCATGTCCTGGTGGCGGGTACACTCGTGGTCGACGAGGTGCGGGTACCAAACATTCAGCAGCTTGCGGATGTCCGGGGCCATTCTTCTTTGCACCTGGAGGGTCGAATATTCCACCCCTCTCTCGACGAGACGCTGGAACAACGAGACATTGAGGTTGAAGGGTGGCCTGCTGAGTTCCGGCACGTCAGCGTGTGGCGCGAGCTGCATGTGGTCGCCCACAAGAATAATCTGTTGCAGGGATTCGAACATGGCTGCGATGATGTTCGCCTCTCTTGTTTCTGCGGCTTCTTCGACCATCATGACCCGTGGCTCTGTGGCGGCAATGAGCCCGCGGTACTTGGTGAGGCCCGTTGTCGTGCAACCTATGATACGCGCTCCTGACTTCCGAATGATGTCGAGGTCTTCTTGCCATCTGATCACCTTCAGTTCCTGTGCTGCTTCATTTATTCTTTCAAATATGCTTTCGAGCGCTGCCTTGGTGGCGTCGACGTATCGTTGTTCAAGGTACTGGTAAACAATGCCACGGAGAATAACCGGGATATCCCACAGGTCCTGATGAGCTAGGAGCTGCTGGGCGCCAAACCCCAAGAATCGGCCTAGTTCAAGTGGTACTCTCGTCTTATTCCACCGCGAGATCATGATAGGTTTGCCAGACAATTGTTCCTTCTTCGAGTTGGTATCAAGGCCAGATTCGCTGCGCTCCGAACCACCTCTTTCTTTACTGACCTCGCTGTCCAGGGGAATGTGAATGCTCCGGTGCGGCTCAATAGAACTAACCTGATCTCCAAGCCAGGGCCCAAATGGATGTCTGGAGACTTCCCCCTCAATCTCATTGACTGATCCATGCCATTCACTCATAATGGAGGCATATTGTTGAGCGGTGATCAGATTGACAGCATAAAGATGCTCAGGCAAAATGAGCTGTTGGGAAAAGGGTGGATAGCAGCGCCGAATGACGATCCTGGCATTAGCCTTGAGGGCATCAAGCTTCTTCTGCATGTCATCTCTTTTCCATGTTCTTCGCGATTGTGATCGCAGTTTAAACAGTGTCCGATTCGAAACCGTCGTATCCTTGACCTGCCCACCAAGCCTAACAAAGTCCACGCCGAGCTTGTGGCAGCGAACGAGCAGCTCGTCGACAGTGTCATTCTTCTGGGCCGTGATGATGATGGGAATGTCGGCTGGTTGCATGCTCAGCAGCACTTTGAGCGCAGCCATCGATGTATGAGTTTTGCCAGTTCCAGGAGGCCCTTGCACAATGGCCAGCTCCTTGGCGACCATACGTTGTAGTGCGATCATCTGTGATCCATCCAAACCTGCGTCTGGCTGGACGTAGCTAGGCACGTCGCCATGGACTGGAATATTGAGAGGGACGGCGAAGGGATTCGTGCCATCGCAGAGCGCCGAGATATCCAGACATGACCGCGACTTTGCCAGAAAAGCTGGTCTGCCCACAGTCTTCAAGCCACCCAGGACGTACTTGTCGAACGATAACCTGCAGATGTCAATGCCTATGCCACCCCCTCGAAATCGTGCAAGGAAAACTGACTCGTTTACCGCGGCTTGCTTAAGGCCTTCCATGACATGTCGAACTGCCTCGAAGTAATTAGAGCGCGACTCAATCATCACATACTCCTGATCAGGATCCATCATGCTCGCAGAAGATTTGGAATCCCGGACCTCAAGGTCCAGCGGGGGAGGGGTAACTGGGCTGTCGATGGCCTCGTCGTAGCGGCCCGTCACAATAGCCACAATGCATTGTGTTTGGAAGTTGTCGTTGATAGGTGAGAGTGCGACGACTGTACCAGGTACCAACCGCTGAGATGCTGGCCAGTTGACGAGCTGTTTGGAGCGTATGGCTGAAAAGGTGACCCGTATCATGACTCCGAGCCGGATGATATTAGCGCCCCGAACGAAAACCTGTCAAGTGTTAGCTGAAACGCACTTTTTTATGTTCCCAACCTCCCCAAGTGCGTGTTCTGTGTTCTGTTACCTCAGTGTAGATGCAAGTCTCGGTATTTTCTGCCATTTCAGGCTCGGACTTGTACTCTTGCACAGCCTTGCGGAGTGGCTCGATACCCTCATGTCGGAGAATGTTGTACTGAAATTCGAGATAGGCGTCTTTACTCGAATAGATGTCGGGGTGGTTCGGGTTCGGAAGTGTCCGGACTTCCTTGTTGATTTCTTCAGCCAGGGGCACCTCCGAGGTACTCTGCCAACCCATCCTGGTCTCGGGCCAAATGTGAGATCGGAGGACGAGATTCGTACGCAACTTGCGAGCTACCTCGCGAGCCTGCAGAAGTGCTGGAAGATTGTTCGTTTTTGCCATTATGCCAATACTTGAGTGAAGCCATATGACGTGGAAGTAGAACAAAGATTTCGGCAAATAAAGCTTTCACAGGTAGTGAGATCCCAAAGAAAATGTAGACTGAGGAGGGAGGAGGAAGTAAGGACAGAGATGACCCAGAATGTGACTTGATGCCCACTGTAGCAAAGCCAGCCTCATTCAAGATACCGGCATACGAGGCAATGGCTTAGCAGCAAGAGGCCAAAGCCCAGCACCTTACCTCAAAATATGGTGCGTATGTGGCGTTAATTCTTAAGCTGGTCAACTGTGGGCTACACTGACAAAACGTGCCCAGAAGGCTGGGTCCTCTGAGTTCGTCTGCAGAGAGAATGATGGAAAACGCAGAAAGGCAAATTATCGTGGAGAATCAGGATGGAAGATAAATAAGAGATTGATATTTCACACCTAATTGATTTGCATTGGGAGATACTGAACGCAACTTCAGGGGATACTTCCCTGGTGATTGTGGTTGTTGTACTGCACGCGACCCAAAGGAACAAAAACACACCAAATATTCATGGAAATCATTATGAGGCGGTGAGCTGGTGTTTGCAGAGTAAATTGCAAATCGTTTGGCATTCCATGGGGCTAGCAAATATTCTGTTTCGAATGGCATCATTATCGGCTTGTTGCATGCAAAAACCAGCTGTCCTTTTTCTTCTTCTTTTCTCCACTTCTTTTCCCTTAAAGAAGCTAATGGTGGTCAAAGTGACAGCTGAAGCCTTGACATACTAGATCTCACCGGTGACGATATGTGAGAAGTAACTCACTACCAGAAGCAGTGAGTCTCTGTGGCTCCAGACTTTGGGCCCCGCCGCCAGCGCCGGTGTGCCCCGCAGGATCAGCCCAACAGAGGGACGTGCCTTATTCGGTCATCCATGGGGTACCCAGGTAAGGTACCTAAGATAATGTATCTCCACAGAGGTGGTGCAGCCCTCCACTGGCGTAGCGTGACACATCCCCGCTAGGCCTGATGAGCTCCAGCAACTCGGTGCCGCGACTTTAGCTTTCGCGACTCAAACTCTGGCGACATATCTACCGACGACCAGCTTCAATTCAAGCTCTCCAACCTCCTTCAGCCTCACACAGCGATAGATTTGCAAACTCACTCCATAGAATAGAATTGCCCCGGCTCGTTCTTGACTCGTCAATTGCTCGGCGCTCGTCGCGATACTCCCCGCCTTTCCGACCGCCCTGCCTCGAGCGCGCGCGTAACTCGACTGACGCCGCGGAGCCGTTCTCCATCTGCGCCCTCCCCTCTCACTCGTCATCTTCACCATTCGTCTTCGTTGACCCTTGCCCCTGGTCTTCATCCTCGTTCCTTCCAACCAAGAACCAATCTTACTCGGCATTTGTTGCGCCACGAATTCGCATCATGGATGACGATGATAGAGGTAAGACCGGCACGTCCTCAGCCTGTCCCTCAGCTGCTGACATGTTTTGGCACAAAAGATTCGAACGCAAGCTCCGAGAATGACCAGGACGAGGTCATGGAAGACGTAGATGATGCCGACGGTGACGTGGAGCCCGAGGAGGAGGACAATGAAGACGACCAAGAAGATGGTGATCGAGAAGAAACCGCCGACGATGCACAAGATAAGGGCGACGACGAGGCTCCGGGGGACCAGAGAGACGGATCCAGAGCTAACTCGGCGGCTGCAAGGTCCCCGAAAGGCAAATCACCACAGCCATTCTCGAGCTTGTTCCCTACCGTGCGACCCGAGGCTGTCAATGCCAGACTATACGATATCGTCCCCACGATGGCTGCCCCGCAGGCCACGAGCATCAACGCCGTTGCCATCACTCCTGATCTTCGATATTGGATGACAGGCGGATCCGACGGCTACATTCGTAAATATGATGGGCCGGGCACCATCAACGGCAAGCAGCTTCTCACGGTAGCACAAAGACATCCCTTTGTCGACAGCGTCGTCAAGGCAGGTATTCTGATGTCTTATTGGGAAAACGAGGAACCAGGACCCCCAAACCCGAGGGGTAACGAAGAACACGTTCTGTCGCCTGTTTATTCTCTAGCAGTACACTCTCAAGCTCTCTGGTTACTGTCTGGACTGGAGTCGGGCGGCATCAACCTTCAAAGCGTGCGCCACGACGAAGGCAAGCGTATCACATGTCTGCAGCAACATACTAACGCCGTGAGCGTCTTATCATTAGCGCAGGATGAGAAGAGCGTGCTGAGCGGTAGTTGGGACAAGAACATATTTGACTGGGATCTGAATACAGGAGCCGTGAAGCGCTCTTTCGATGGCAGTGGAGGTCAGATATCTGCTATTGAGTTACGCCCAGTCAACGGCGCGCCCATTCCAGCCGGTGCCATGGAGGAAGACATCAAATTCGACGTGACCTTCACTTCAAACAACGGGAAGCCTATGCAGAATGGTACTACTGGTGATGCGAACGGTGCCGAGTCTCAGGTCCATCAAGAATCTGGCGACGGAGCCGAGGGACAGGCGTCTCCTGCTCATGAATCGCTCTTCGGTGGAAGCGACACTGGCTCATTGTTTGGCGACAACGTTGGTGGCAACTACGGTGGTGATGAGGATGACGAATTCTCAAGGGCTATGGGAGACATGGGAATGCCGACTCTTCATGATGGCTCAGGTCAAGATGGCGGCATGGATCACTCCGCCGACATCGACATGACCAATGCCTTCAACGCCGACACGAATTCGGCACCCGCCGTCCAGCCACCAGAAACGGGCAGTCCTGAAGCTTCAAGGAGTCAAGCTCAGGCGCAAACCACAGACACCAATGCCATAGACGCACAACTGATGCAGGATGTTGCCAATGCTGAAGCTCAAACCGCGTCAAACGTTGCGGAAACTGCAGCAGCACCCGATGAGAAGCCGTCAGAACCAGCGATGGGATCTCCATCCATGATATTTGCAGCCGACCCTCCTCCTCCAGCTATGGACCCCACTCAATCCGCCGACACTGTCTTCTTCTCTGCAGCCATAGATGGCCCAATTCGACTTTGGGACCGGCGTGTCCAGGACCCGGTCGCGAGGATAGGCAACCAACGTGGTGTACCTCCTTGGTGCATGGGTGCATGCTGGAGTCCGGATGGCAACTGGATCTACGCGGGCAGGCGCAATGGAACGGTGGAAGAGTACAGCATACACAAAGCCAGAAGTGGCTGGGCGCCCGAGCGAACTTTGAAGCTTCCTGCCGGTAGTGGAGCTGTGAGTGCCGTTCGAGCAATGCCGAACGGACGGCATCTGGTCTGGTAAGTTGTTGATCATCTACGTTGCCACGTTGTTAAAAACGTTGTCAAACCCTCGGAGCTGACTTGTCACAGTGCATCGCATGATATTATGCGTTTGTACGACCTGAAAGACACACGCGCTTTCAAGCATTCCACAGTTCCCTTCCTCATTATTCCCGGTCCCCCGCGCGCCGGCGTCATTTCGTCCCTGTATATCGATCGGACTTGTCGCTTTATGATTTCTGCCGCCGGAACACGTGGCTGGGAAGGAACCAGCACGGAAGTCCTGATAGGATACGAGATCAACGTCACCGCAGACAAGTAATTAGCCCTTGTTTTTCTGGATTAGACGCTTCCTTGGAGACGGGACCCGTTCCTACAGTTGAGGAGTCTGGATAAGGCCCTCGGCAAGTTCATTTGATTAGATTGGCCGCATTTGTTTGGCGTTAAAGAAGTCACGGCGCTTCGTGTCCCGGAGGGCAAGAATCAATACCCATTTACAGATGTCTAACCTTTTGTTTCTGTGCTGCATATCAGTTCCACCGGTTTTTTTCCCCTCCTTTCCCCCCCAATCAAAAATGTCTTGTTTGTGAGCTTTTGTCACGTTGATGACATTTCTGCTCGAGATGTAAGCGTCGAAACAGCCCGGTTAGCAGCAAACGCTTTGCGTCCAGCTTCCATTGCGGTTGGGCGCGTATATTGGTTTGGCTTTTGGCATTACACACATGCTTAGTATTATTGCCCTGCGAGTATTAATCTAGGCACACGTAGCTCCTCCACGCTGATGTATGATCTTGTCCACTGCCTACCTAGTACACGTATCTAAAGCCAGCAGCTCTCCTCTCCTGCGTCAAGTCAACAGCCAGCTTCTCACCTCCCTCCGCTGTGGCTACCGCCTCCTGTTCCGCCTTCGCCAGTTTCTTGTTTTCCCAAATGTGCAGGTAACGTAGGACGAGTGCAAGCACGCCGACCATCAAACACAGGACGGCATTAGCACTTCCGCCCGGGACGTACTGGGGGCCTGAACTACTAGGATACTATATTGGGGATGTCAGTCGCACAAGACGTCGTATGTTTAAGAAGACTTCACTAACCATGTAGCTTCCATAGATGGTGGCGGTGTTTCCTAACGCGACAGTCAGTTCATACGTCGACCAAAAGTCGTGGGAAGAGGGCTTGACTACGAACCTATCATGTTGGCAATGGCAATACATGCTGAGCGCTTGACGAGTGGTCGAGGGAAGGAGTTGGCAACCCACGAAACGATAATTTGGTCTTGGGGTCATGTGTGTGAGTGGACGTCGGTTTATGAACCAATTTGTACACTGCGATGCTTACATGCTGAGATAGCGCCCATGGGCATGAGGAACATGGCAAAGTAACGAACGCCGACCACGCTTGATCCGGTCGCGATGGCGTTGCCCACCGCTGACACAAGTGTCAAGCAACAAATGTGGATGGAGCGGTCTTTTGTCTTGGAGGAGGAGTAAGTAACGCAGACTGAGATGAGGAAGGTCGCCGCCTGTTGACCCTGTCAGTACTTGTGTCCTTGCGATCACGGCTGAGAAATCATCTTACCCATGCCGGTGCGGTAAGCCACAGGGTGATGATCTTTCCGTACCCGAGCGTTCCAACAATAGTCGGGAAGAAGTACTGGAACGTCTGGGTGACCAGACTAACGTGCTGCATCAGGATGAAGATATAAAGGCGGTAGTCGCGCACAGCCATCTTGACGCCGTCCCACATGCTCTGCTCGCCGTACGTGTCGGCTTCCTGAATATCCTCGATCAGACGCCATGCAGCGTACGCTCGTTCTTCTTCGGAGAGCCATTTGGTTGTGTGAGGATAGTCCGGAAGAATCCACATTGCGACTAGGGAAAAGGCGATGGCCACGACGCCTTCCTGTTTGCGCAGTGTTCTTGGTTACTAGAGAATCTTTGAGGGCCTTCGGAGAAGTGCTTGCTTACGATTATGAAGAGCCATCTCCATCCTGCGATACCCATGTCACCCTCCAGGTTGCCGAGAATGGCTGCGCCGAGAAGGCCGCCAAACATGTTCGCCAACGCGTTTCCAGCATATAGATATGCTATTCTCCTAGTGAGCTCGGCGCGGGTGTACCATGAACTCATAAGAAACACGGCGCCCGGGAAAAATGGTGCCTGGTGGCGAAATTAGTGTTCGTGTTTAACCAAGTTACGATGGCCCAAAGTCGCATGTTGGCGAACTCACCTCAACAAAACCAAGGAAGAACCTGATCACTACCAGGTGTGTGAAGTTCTTCGCCCCGGCGTTACAAGTCGACACAACACCCCACAGACAGCAAGACAAGGCCAGATAGAAAGACGGCCGCACGCGAGTCAGCAATAGGTTGGAGGGAAGCTGCATGAGGAGGTATCCGACGAAGAAGATGGATGTTCCCAGGTTGAAGTCGGTTCCTGACATGCCTAGGTCTACTTCCAAGGTGCCTTGCCGTGCTTGGGCGAGGTTGGATCGGTCGAGGAAGTTGAGGAGGTACACTAGGGTTTGCTGTTAGTCCCGAACCACACTGACGTTGACGAAATCTCCCCTTACTTATGACCAGCGTCGGCATCAAGCGTCGATCGACCTTCTTCAACAAGCCCTTATCAAAGTTCCTGTGCCAGGCCTCATCCTGAACGACAAAGTGCTGCGCCCATTCCTCGGGTGTTGGGTTTGAAGCCGAGGGCTTGAACGCGGTTGACGCCGGTTTCTCATCCTGCTCGATGCTGGCTTTCTTCGCGTCCATGGCGTCAGGAATTCTCAAGCACGCAAGTAGACCACGGAAACGACGTGAACGAGGTTCGACGATGAAAGGATCAGACGCTTCGTGCCTTTTGGAGCGCGCCTGGCTCCTCTACTTGTACGCGAGACGACGCGGGAAGAACTACTTTACGCCGCGGGGGCTGGAAGAGGGGAAAGATGGGCAGGCTCTTCTTATGTTCGGTAGATTCGCCTGCCGAGGTGACGTTGGTGTTGCTTTTCGGACTTCTCGCCGATCAACTAACAGTGCTATGCGGGGAAGTGGAGGGGTGGTGTTGCAGCTTACCGCAACTTGGCGCGATCATCACTGGCTGATGGAAGTGTCTGTGCCATTTGATAAATGCCGGAGCTGGTGCCAAAGAGCTTCGTGATTGGTAGTGGAGTGGCAAACCAAGGGGATCGTGCATCGCAAGCTGGGAATGAACACATCAGATGTAACTCCTGACCGCAAGGTCCAATAATCGACATTCCCCGATCAATTCAGACGTCTCGTCTCGCCCCCATAAGTCAGATCCTGTATGCTGGAGTAGTACTGGGGATGGTTTGAAGTCTGAAATTTTCCACGGCCGGAGGCATTTTGGGTGCTTGTGCCCCATTGCGGGTGTACCGAGCTATGTGATACCTTGGCTGTTCAGATTAGTTTGCTCCAGGAACGGCGAGTGCTTGTTGCTGAGATTCCTCGCCGACTAATTGAAATGTAGATCGTCCATGGGATTCGGAGGGTCGCGCGAACACAGCGTCGGCCTGCTCGTCGAGGCATGAAGTGTCCGTTCTCCCCTGTAGCTTTCATTAGCCCTGTATTATCCAGCGACATCGTCTGAAACACTCCCGAGGAGCTTTGCAAATGAAAACAACCAGCCTTGAAGACCAACATCTGATTCCAGGGCAACAGAACACAGAAATCACAGTTCGACTATATAGGTTCCACCATGAAGGAAGGGAACAAAAGCACACACTGTCGCTGGTGATTGTTCGTTGCAGGGCAAACAAAGAAACCGAACATTCTCCCATGGCCCGGAATATCCGCGCCTCAAGGAGAAACCACAGGATTATGACTGTTCAATGAGGCATTCTCAGAAATATGGAGATATTTAGTCTCTTCAAACCGACGATGGACATGGTTAGTTGTCTTCGGCGGCTTGGTATTGTCACATCCCGATCGCCGGCTTTCAACAACACGCAGTCACAAAGCCCGCCCAGACACCTTACCGCCGAATCATCATCTTGCCGACGTCTCGTAGTATGTTGTCCTACCTCAGAACCCTGGTTAATCGCAAGTGGCGTGCAGCTCGGAAGGTAGTCGCTATCGAAGACATTTCACCAAGTCAGCGCGAGCCTCTTTCGCAGCACCCAAGTTCCAAGTCTCGCCTGCCCAGAGGTGAGATTGAATCGCAAAGCTGCGATCTGTCTGACCTCGGCCTGTTGGACTGCTCTGATGTATTGGAGCCACCTTCACCGAGGCAGACGCCGAGTCGGGGGCCCCAGGTTGAGCGAGACTACAGTCGCAACCCGTTAGGACTTTTAACCTCTGACGCTTCAGACTTGACGCCAGACACTGTTTTCGAGTTGCTACTTGAGCGAAGATCAGATGGTAGACCGTTCTGGGACCTGACCGGCCCCGTCGAATCGAACCCCGGATCCAGTGATGTGGACGAGGGTAAGAACGAAGATCGGCCGGGAGTCCAGGGGAAGAAGATGTGGCCCGTCGGATCTGATCCCGTCGACGACGAATATGATGTAGATGCCAAAGATATGTGGAACTGCGTTGGAAATAGGCCGGAGACTCGTTTCCCTCCCGACCCAAACATCTCATAGCTCTCCGTAAAGGACAGAACGCCGGGCGACCCTTGCAACATGGTCAAGAATGGGAGAAAGAGAACAGACAATGAGGATCGGTAAAAGTAATGTTGTGCCGCGTGAAGACTCATAGAACAGGCAGCGAACCGTGTATTTGCATCGGTAGAAAACGTAATCAGTTTTCATTCGTTCCACAGTCCTCGAAAAGTAGACACGAGATGGCCAGTTCAATCAATCGACTCTGCCTTGATCGAGAGAGGAAATGCCTTCCACAACATAGCCTTTGAATGCGCGGGCGGGAATGCGTCTGTCGAATAAGATGTCAAGCTCTTCGTACGTCCGTCCCATCGTCTCAGGAATCCGGAAGAAAGCCCAAACAAAGCACAAAGCGGCAAGGCCCCCAAAGAAGAAACCAAGCTTACCCTGCATATTCGCTTCATCTGGGTTGATCATGTACGGGATGGCGACGGTCATGATGATGCCAAGGACACCTTGGGCAGCCGTCGCAAGAGCGATCGTCTTTGATCGCACCCTCGTCGCAGAGGCCTCAGAGATGAGGACGAAGCAGACGGGTCCGACCGATAAATCGTAGGCGAAGTTCCATATCAGCATGAGGGAGGACTCGGCCCATGTGACGCGTGAAGGCCGGCCAGGGACACAGTCTAGAATCCCGATAAGAAGCTGTAGGATGACCAAAGTAGCCAGACCGGTGAGGTATATGGTCCTTCGGCCGTAGTGGATCAAGAAGTACCACGAAATGACCGTTCCGAGAAACCCAACAGCTTGAGGGGAAACGAGTCAGACACAGGGACTTGCTACAGACAAAGGAGTAGCTTACCGAGAAAACCAATGGCCATGTCGAAAGCCTTGTCAGTAGGCAAGCCAGCCTGCTGGAAGAAGTACGTGCCGTAATTGATGAGATAGATACCGCTCAGGACCTGCGTACAGTACGCACCGACAGATATCTCTGTTCGTCTCAAGTTGACCCCCTTCAAACAGTCCTGGTACGTGCTTCCCGCCTCGAGTTCCTGCTCCAGTCTGTCGGTCTCTACGATGAAAGCAAGACTGGCGGCCACGTTGACCTTTTCCGAAGCCAATCGACGAAGACTCCTTTCCGCCTCATCCATCCTCTCCTTTCGGACCAGCCACCAGGGACTTTCTGGGACGAAGAGGAGACCCGGAAGAATGACAAGAACCCAGAACCATTGAAGCGCAAAAGGTAAGGAGTAAGCCCAGTGATTCTCGAGTTTCGAGGTGCCGGCCGTGACACCGTTGGCCAGAAGTTGTCCGGCGACGAAGCAGAGATTGACGTAGGATGTCAAATGGCCACGAAGCGCCGTAGGACAAACCTCGGATGCGTAGGCTGGGGCAATGACAACGTACGTGCCGAGAACGAGACCCCCGAGTAGCTCGCCCACTAGGAGCACAGGCAGAGAACGAGCGAAGAACTGGATGAAGACGAGGGCGGCTGTCAGAACGACGCAGGCGGCGAATGTAAACTTACGGCCGAACCAATCCATGGGATAGGCAGCAAAGAGAGCGCCGACGACTTGGCCAACCGGGTTACCCATTGAAAGCCCAGTCTGCCATGCGGCGCCTACACTAATCGTTACAATTAAGCTCAAGTCAGGGAAGCAGCTCTCTTACTGATGATGTACTAGAAATCGTCAGCAGGAATATTGGTATGGGGATCTGATAGACTCACAGAGCCTTGGTACTCGTAGCCAAAGTCTCTTTGGAACTGGGGCGTCGCATAGAGGTTACCTAGCAGTTGGGGATCAAAGGCTAGCATAATGACCCCGAGAGACACAAAAGCTGACCATCCTATGGCAGCAGGGTAGAGCCTTACGGCCTGCGAGAAGGTCAAGTTGTGCTCGAGGCCAATGGCTTCAGCGAGGGCGGCATCATCGGCGCCAGGCTTCGCGTCCGGACCTGTGACGATGGTCTCGATGTCTCTGGTGCCCATTTCGGAGCTGTTATCGAAGGAAGAAGGGCATACACGAGAAAGAAGAGGTTGGATTTCCTCGTCGACCGCGGCCGGTCTAGACGGGTGTTGGGGAGACATGTTCATCTTATTCCCAGCCAAGCAGACGGCGCCGGGTCATGTCCGGTTGGTCACGGGTTTGGGTATGAGCGACCCCTCATCTCCGGCAGATGTCGGCGAGAGTACCGAGAGCTTGTTATCGTCGAAGGAATCCAGCTGCAGGGCGAAATCGGTCGAAATGGCTGTTGAGATAGACAAAAAAAAACCCGGTCGACAGGGGATGTGGTGTGGTGAAGTTGGAGAGTCCGGGGTGACACGACGGGTTCAAGCCAATCCGGGGAAAGGCTCGACAAGGAGTTTTGATGCTCGGCGCACAGGGCATGTTGCCGTTACCCGCTTATCAGCGGGGAGCGCTAGGCCGCTGCGGGATCACGGTGCTGACACCAGGCGGGTGAGGGGTGAGGGTGAGGGGACAAGTGGGAGGAGCATTGGCCTTTCTTTATTGGAGGAGGAGCAGCATGGATCAACTGCACGCGTCCGAGGAACTTGGTTGGATTCGCCCGCAAGTCAATGTTTTGATTTCCTTTTAATCAGAGACCTACCTCATTTGAGAGATTGCGCCGTCACTCACGTTGGTAATCACAACTTGAAAGGACCCGAGACAGTAGAAGCCACCCAAGTCCCAGAACGATGTCGCATATCCACGCCTTCGAGCTGGTCAACTATGTTGGCGAATCTCATAATTGTGTGTATTTGGGCGTCTCAAGGCTAAGTAAGTAAGGTAGGTAGGTGCCTTGGTCGGCAAGAGGCTGATGTGGCGGCACGTCGATCCAAGGATGCGTCAAGGGGCGTCGAGGGGACGTTGGAAAAAGGACCAAGACAGACCACATCAGGACAATCTCAGTTGCGAGATTCAGCAGGCATAAAGACGTTCACTTTCGACTGATGGGAAGAGTACTTCGGTCATCTCAATCTCGATCATGAGTTTGACGAGGGCAACCTGTCCTGAACTTTCACTTACCGTCTACTCAAGCCGTGAGTGACACTTGGCTTCTTCTAACACCGCCGACGACGAATCGGTCTCTTGTCGACTTACGCCTTCACGTTTCAAGTCTTAACTGGGGAAAGGGGCGGGAATGTTTTCCGACAAGAGTCGACCTTTTTGCTGAGGAGCCTTTCTGAGGCTGTCACACTAAAAGACGCGTCAGTGACTTCTCAATTGAGGGTGAAGAAGTGTATGTAGGCAGCCGTCTACGAGGAGGACCACCCGCCGATGGGCGGCTCAGGGACTCCGGGAATGGGCGATGACCGCAGTCGCCATGTTCGGCTCCGGAGCATTCCTTTCTGATGTGGAGGATCGACACTGAGTGCGATTATTCCTTGTTTAATGCGGAGATACGCGGGGCACAATGGAACGACGTTTTGATTTGAATCTATCGATCGCATTTGACATTTGACCATCACCCGTAATGGAACACCCCTTTCGTGAGCGACGCCTCCGCCTCTTTTTGGCCTACCCTTTGCCATTCGTAGTCCTGTCCGATGCCGTGTCCGTACCTTTTTGTCCGCATCCACGGCCCAAAGAAAGAATGATCCGAAAACTTTAGAGACTGGTCTCTCCCACAAGGTGATTACCATTATATACTATATCGATTGGCCGGCGGATTCGCTAGCAACAGCTCATGTGACATGTGACAAAGGAAATGACTTTTTTCTGTTTCGCAAAATAAAAACAAAAAGCGAATGTGATCATGGCCCCACGGGGGCGTTGTAGTATTGTACAGGCACCAGCGGCCATTCTGTCGACATTGGTGTCGGTTGTGGTGCATTTTCGTCGACCACTGTGCTCGAGAAGCTCTCCCAGTCCTCAAAGACGATGCCGTCGGGGATGTAATTGAAGTTCATGGGCGGTGCTTCTTGTGGCGGCGGCGGCAGCTCTCTGTCAAGTGACGCCCTGCGAAGAGGTTCTGTTGAAGCGCGCGACTGTGGTGTGTGGAATAAGGGCGCCGGCATCATCGACTGTGCCCTCATGTGGTCCATGAAAGGCCCTGGTGAGGACTCCTGGGACGACAAGACAGGAGGCTGAGGAGATTGTGTCGGCAGAGTTTGAGATGGTATCGAAGGAGGCGGGAGAAGGGGCTGAGGGGGGAATTGCTGCGGCATCGTTGGGGGGGGAGCGTAGCATTGTTGATATTGCATTGGCGGCGATGCAGGCACTGGAAGAAAGACGAGGTCGGCGAGCTTGTAAGCGATGGAGACGATTGACTCGGCCTCGGAAGTGGAGCCCGAGAAGAATTCGAGGAGATCCTGAAGCTGACCAGGGCTCTCGTTCTCCATGAAGCCCTGAGCACGGCCGGTCTGTGTTGGGTTCCAACTAAAGTTGGGCTGGCGTCCGCTGAATTCGTTTGCCTTTGACATGAGGATATCCTTCCATGCTTCGTGGATCAGAGGCTGATGGAGAAGGCCGTAGATGACCCTGGAATGCATCCAGTCAGACTTTGTCTTTCCAGACTCGAAATGTCTCGCTACGTGCTCGACGTGGCGTTCTCTTGACGGGTGGAGAGCTGAACAGAAGCCACAAGCCCAGTACTTTCTCCTCTTCAGATACTTGACCACCTTTTCGGAATGGGGGCATGTCTTGCAGCCGTGAGACGCCTTATGATGCTGATTGAAGGTGTTGGCGCCCCAGAAGCTTCTGTTGCAGCCAGGCTCGGGGCACGGGTACTTCTTCCAGCGCTCATGGAATTCCTCCTCATGGCGCTTCCAGTCGTACTTGCGCTTGAATCTCGTCTCGCAGGATGTGCACCAGTAGAAATTGAAACGGCCAGGGCCCCATCCGGTTTGGGCGCTGGCTACCTGAGGAAGGCTGCCGGGGACAGCATTGGGTGCCGACTGCTGACAAGGCGAGGGGGTCTGGGAGGACTGCGAGTAGTTGGTCGCAACGGTCGCGTTCGATTGGGCTGAGCCCATAGACCAAATGCTGGCGTGGCCGGAGGAGCCTGAGCTCGTCGAGGAGACGGAAATCCGGGGTCGGTGACCAATATGGCCATGGTGCATGGCTGAGGGCACAATAGGGAAGTTAGCAGGGCGGCTCTACTTATTTTGGTCACAGGGGAAAGAGGCACCAAGTACAAACCTCGTGTGGAAGCATCCTCCATGGCGGCATCTTGCTGGGGTGGCTGGGGTAGCTGTTGTTGCTGTTGAAGCTGTTGTTGCTGCTGCTGAAGCTGCTGCTGTTGCTGTTGCGCTCTGTCGTCGGCCTCCCACATTTGCAACAAAACCTCGCGCGAAAGTCCCGAGCTCTTCAAAGCCTCGAGCGTCTGCCTGGCATTCGCCAGCACATCGGCCGGGGCATCTTGCATGGAGTGATCCATCTGAACGTCTTCCAGTCTCTCTCCTTTTGCGCGGCAGATGCGAAGTGAACGTGGTATCGGTCTATCAGATTTGGGTTTGATACGGTACGGCACGGCGCGGAAATGAGATGATGGGTCGAGGTAGCGACAGCGATGTGCGCGAGCAAGGCGCGGCGATAGTGCGATGACAGAGACGTGACGATTGGTATTGACGTTGGCGTGTGGTAAGATCGGGTTATGTGTGGAATTGGGTTGTGTGTGGAAGTAGAAATCAGAAAGATGTCAGGAGAAGCAGAGCAAGGCGGCCCGGAATACGCAAGGCAAAATCAAACGGGCGACGAGAAGAAGGCGGTCGTCGATTCGAAGGTCTCGCGGATGAGGTTGTGGTGGGAAACGAGTGTGGTGGGTTAGACAGATATTAAGGGCAAAGGTAGGTGAAGGTCAAGAGAATGGTAAGAAGGTGTGTGAGGTGGACGAAGGTACGGATAGAGGAGGGTCAAGTAGAGGTAGAGATAGCAAGGTAAGAGGTAAGGTAGTGAAAGAGGTATGTGCGGTGCGCAGCGGAGCGGAGCTTGGTCAGGTTAAGATGAGAAAAGAATAGCGGTGGTGTTGGTGCTGGTCGGGGGCGCTTTGTGGGAAGCGAGCGAACGTGTGCTATGAATCTAAGCCAGCGGAAGCTTGGGCAAGTTAGTCAGGAACCTAGCGTGGAGAGCGACCGACTAGGGGGGGGCTAGGGAACTAGGGACTAGGTAGGTACTTCAGTAGGTTGGGAGTGGGAGAGAAGAAGGAGGGAGTGTGTGTGTGAAGGGGAAGGGGAAGACGAAGCGGAAGACGAAGAAGCGGAAGAGGGAGTGGAAGGCGTGCAGCTTTTTGCAGCCACTAGGCGTGGTTCGTTAGAGGTGTGAGGTGTACTTTTACTACCTACCTACAATTACCTTAGGTAAGGTAAGGTAAGGTAGGTAGGTATGTATGTAGGTGCAAGGAACTCGGAGCTGGAAATGGACCTCACTGCTGTTAGCGCGCTTCTTCCAGTGTTCCCGGCCGATGCCAACGTTGAAGCTGACGGGGCAGAGTGTCCGTAGGTACGGAGTACAGTTGAGAGGACAGCCCAGACAAGAGAGGGCATGTGTGCTTCGGGATGGAATTGTTAACAGTACCTGCCTAACCCCCTTGTATGTAGGTGAGGTATCTGTATGTCTGTGAAGCCGCTGCTGCTTCTGCTTCTGCTTCTGCATATGCAGGCCGACAGATATTGCACTTGTCAATTCCGTCCGATGTTTGGCCTCTTCGCCCCTGGCCATTTTGGGGAAGGAGAAGGGATAAGGTAGGCAGAAGAGAAAAAAAAAACCGTGGGCCAGGAGCTAGGAGCAGAGGTGATCCCCCCCTGGCCAACACATCACAACCCGGTCCTGGACATGGAAACCCGGTCCTGGCTCCTGTTGGCAGTTGAGTACGAATTGCCCTGGGTACCTTGGAGATGGATTTCATTGTGGCAGCAATTAGCATTAGCAAGCCGATTGACTGAATGATTGCGAACCAGCTTTCAAGAAGCAAACCGATAGATTTTTCCTTTTTACCCCCGGGTTCTCCTTAAAACTCTGGCCATTGCGCGGCCTATGGTCCTGTACTGATTATCCGTGGTGATGTACCCGTATTTCCCACAAGTCACGCGTAGGACCATCATCAAAGATGCAGACGAGGGGTGTTTCAACTCTCCAGGAATGTGCCTGGTTGGAACGCAGCGCAACGCGACGGGAGTGCACAAGGTAAAGACGGGGGAACCTATCCTGCCTTGCTGGCACTGGTACTGGTAGGGCGAAGGTCACGATGCGATGCAAGACCAGCAGAAACAGCAGCGGTCGGGGGCGTGGGTGTAATACCCTGGACGGAAACGGGCCATGGGGAGGGGTCCTCGAAAAGCAACAGGAGCAAGGAGCAGGGTCGATCCAGCGATGAAACGAACCTCTCAGCGCGTCATCGTTCGGTTACGGCTGAGTCGACGATCTTCTCACGAGTGGTGCGATCCGCGTCCGTGGGAAGAGACCACACCCGACCTATCTTGGTCCATGGACAGACAATTGGTCTTTGCTTGCAGTGCGCAGTGCATGCAATTCGAAGTGCAGGCACAGGCAGAGTAGGGGATCATGGATGTGGACGCGCTTAGGAGTGCGCGTGCGATAACGAGGCGTGTGATGCGGCTGTTTGAGACAAGAGCTCCGATGCTCGTCCCAATTTGGGCTAAAGGGGGGCGTTGGCAGGAGGCGATGAGTTGGGACGAAATGAACGAGCGGACGAACGCTGCGCGCAAAATGGCAGGATCTAAATCGCTAAAAAAAAAAAAGATGAAAGCATGTTGGCGAGCCTCAGCCTCGACTAGACTCGACTGGACCAGAAGATTAATTAAGGTAGGTCGAAGACAAATAAATGGCAACTGGGCCAGAGATACTACCTAGGTACTGACGGGAGAAATAGAAAGGCGCGGGTGGTAAGGATTAACGTTAGCCCCCACGGAATGCGAGTGATGTGATGGGACGGCGGGTGAGACGAGACGAGGATGCCATAGGATGGAATACAGCTCCGTTTGGGGGAACGGGTTAAACCTAATTGCAGTTGGCATACGTACCTTAGTATGAGGGGGCGGACGGGAAGGAGAGACAGTAGGTAGGAATAAGGTACGGACGGATAAGGTAGACAGTAGATAGTACCTAGACACAAACGGACACTGGACAATTGGCTTCATTGCGCATGTACCGAGGCATACTAGAAGCATAATTGAATAAAAATGACGAAAAAAGAACATTAAGTTGGACAGACATCAGCCGTCTCTAGGTAGTGTCCTTCCCGCGCCTGCAGCAAGCCAGCCAGCGAGCACACCGGGAACAACACAGCATGACACTGCATATATATTCCCGCTTAGGTCACCATCTCAATTGTGATGGTTCAATCTGATGGACACCAGCGGCTAAGAGGTATAGTCCCGGATAGAGTAGTAGCCTTTCGTTCGTTCAATATCCCGTTTGTTATAATGCTCCAGCTGCTGCGAAAGCAACCTGGAAGCCAGCCGAGAGCAACGACAAAAAGGAAAGGCTTAAACTTCAAGGGAATTTTCCGAGGGAGGAAACGTGCGGGAACGGCGCACGGCATAAGCGTTGGTTACCTTAGAAGGCCTTGGTTAGCCTGCTATTACCTCTGGTGGCGGTCAGCAGCAGAACGACTGAAAGAAAAAAACGTCAGGTTATTTAATTCAGTATCTATAATATAACTGGGTTTAATATCTCTCCTGCTAAGGTAGTTATACTGCTGCTACCTTTTCTGCTTTCTATTTAAGATAATCTAAAATAAGTAGACAAGAGAACTATATATATATAGGTTAGTTCTATAAGAGTCTAGCTTTTTAAATTAATATAATTTTTTACTATATAATCTCTTATTTTCTTTATTAATATAGATTATATTTAATAGGTTTTATATTAAAGAAAATATATTTTTGATATTAAGTAGTAAATAAAAACTTAGTAATAATTACTAACTATAATCAGAGATTATATAAGAGCTATAAAATAAAGGTTTATTATATAATATAATATATTATAGTATTATTAATTCTATATATATTAGTAAAAGAAGTCTCTAGAAAGCTATAAAAACTATTAATATTTACTATCTAGAATAAATACAAATCTTAAATAAGTTAAAGTTATAGTATTACTTAAGTAAAAGTTTATATATAGAAATAAATAGAGCAGCTTAATAACTAACTTATATAGTTATAGAAGACTTTAGAAACTAAGTCTTAAGTATAAATAATAGGCTTCTCTCTTAAAGTACTTCCTCTTCTTAGAAAGTAGAGACTTTAATATTAACTTATTTATATTTATTATTTCCCCTTTAAGCTATAATTACGTTACTCTTGAATTATATAACTTAAGAACTATTATATTAGTTTTAAGTAAAACTTCAGATACTTGCTTTAATCAGTAGCTTAAAGTTATAAAAATAAGTTCTTAAAGTATCTAATTAGAATATAATAATAATAAAAATAATAATAATATAGATATCTTTTGTAATTTAAAACTAAGTTATTAAGATACCTTGATTATATTTATATTATTATTATTTTAATACTTTTATTATAAAATATAAATTTAGTTATTAAGAATTACTAATTTAATAACTATTTTCTTAATAAGACTACTTTATTTAAAGACTAGAGATAGTCTTATTTTATAGTAATTTAAGTTATATAATAATAATTCTATTAAAAGTATATTTTAATCTTTAATTCTTATTAAGTTAATTAATAATGTTTTAATAAAGTTTAAATATATAATATAGTTAGTATTGAAGAATATAGCTTAAATCAACTAGCTATATAATAAGTAGTATATTAAATTCCTTGAAGTACTAAATAAGTAGAAATACTAACTAGATAATAAAGTAAAATAGAGTGCTAAATTAATAAAATTATTAAGAGTAAGAATATATACCTTTAGCTTAAAGAAGTTCTATATAGAGTTATAACCCCTTTAAATATATTAAACTTAGGTACTATATCTATATATACTTTCAGAAAAAGCTATATATAATAGTAATATACTTTAATTTTATATTTTATTTATATAACTCTATATATTTAGAATATAAAAGTATATAAAAGAAATTATAAGTTTAATAAATATAAAGTAAGAACGTTATATTAAGTTTAAAGTTATAACGTAGCCTCTCTATAAAAAGACTATAATAAACTTACTTAGTTTATAAATATAATATAGGAAATACTATATAGATACTTTAATCTATACTCTTTACTATTTAAGAATAATAATATAAAAACTCTATATATTTCTATTAATAAGTAAATCTTTATATAAAGTTAAATATACATTACAGCTAAATAAACTAGTAAAATAGTAATAGCATAGATAAAGCTATATTATATATAATAAAGCTAATTATATTAAAGCTAAATAGGCTACTAAGGCTCTTATAGTAATACTTTTATAGAACCTTTTAATAAGGTAAATACCTAAAAGGTTAACCTTTTAATAAAGTACTATAAGTACTATAATATAAGATATTTAATAACTTCTTGCCTAAAAGGTTAATCCTTTAGTAAAATATATATACGAGATAACTACTTAACTAAAAAGGTCTTTTTTAAAAGGTCCTTATAGCTAGAAATATAAAAAGCTCTATTACTATAAATAGAGCTTTATATCTATTCTTCTACCTTATTCTTATTAATCTATAATAAGTCCTTAAAGATCTTAATACTAGACTTAGTATATAAATATACTAAGTATATATAAAGCATACTTATTATTATTAATAATATATAGAAGATTATAATGGAGGTTAGTATTAATATAATTAATAAAACTCTCTCTTTTATTAAGTAGCCTAGATAATACTAAGAGCATATTATTAATATAATCCCTTAAGAGAGCCTTTATTAATACTTCTATTAGGAATAAAAATATTATATTAAGAGTAAGTAGCTCTTAAGAATATTAATAAATAAGAGCCTCAGTAGCCTACTCAGCCCTGATATAATCAGCCCTATTATATACAGCATAGCGTTGCCCACGCTATTACTATTCCGCTAGTCTATTTAGCCAGAGTGTGTATCTAACTTTATATAAGGGTTTGCTTACTAATAGAAATATATAGATTTCCTATATTATTATCCTTAACTAATAGAGAGCATAGATTAAAGTGTCTCTATAGTGTTTCCCAAATTATATCTATAAACTGAGTGAATTTATTATAGTCTTTTTTGTGGGGGGCTGTGTTATAACTATAAACTTAAGGATATTAATAATTCCTTAGTTTATTAATTATTATTTTAAAGTTATATTATATAGTAAGAACTTAATTTATATCTTAAGAAGTAGAGGTTTTAGTATTATTAATAATATAAATAGAAATATTATATATAAAAAGAGAGCCTTTTAGTCTAGCTTTTAAAACTAAATAAAGCTATAAAAGTATTATAATTAGTCTTCTATAATAATTATTATAAACTAAGCGCTTTTATTATAATTTTATATAATATCAAATATATTAAAGTTAAATCTATAAAGAGTATTTAGAGTCTTTATTATTCTAACTACTTATATTTAAAGAGAATTATCTCTTATTATATTTATAGTAAGGCCTTTGAGAATTTAGAATTTATATCTCTTTAAACCTACTTTATAGAAAGCTATAAAACTAAAAACAGAAGGATATTATTAATATAACTTAGTTTTATTTATATTATATAAATTTAATTAAGAGTATTAAGCTATAAGTAATTATAACTCCTTTATTCTCTTAGTAATAACTTTCTTAATATTAACTAAAGCTACTTCTCTGTATAATAATTACTACTAAGTACTATATATAATATCTCTTTTTAATAGAGTAACTTACTTCTATCTAAAACTAGAGAAGTAAAGAAAGAGATTAATAAGAAAGTCTCTTGCTTTAGAGACTAATACCTAAATAAGCAAGCTTGCTCTTAAAGTAGAGCCTCTATAGTATTTATATCTTAAAGCTTCCAGCTTAACTTACTATTTATAGAGAAGTTTCTTAAGAACTAGCTATTATATTAATTATATATATTATAATTCTAGAGCTTTATTTCTAATAGTATTTAGAGCTTTTTTGTTTTTACTAAAGTATTATAAAATATTAAACTAAATTAACTCTATATTAAACTTTTTATAGATATATATAATAGTAGTATATTAAAGAGAATATATTATCTACTTAAGTACTTAATTATAGAGAGTAACCTATTATTAAATATTTAAGTTACTTATTATAATAGCTTTAAAATATATTATAACTTATAAGTTATCTTAGTAAGGTAGCTTAATTATATAATTATATTACATAATAGGAATATCATATAAGAATATTATATAAGATAGCTTAGGTAATAAATATAGTATTATTTTAGTTTATTAACTAGTGACTAGCTAGGTAGGAGAGAGAGAAGTTATTTATACTTATTCTAGCCCTCCTAGAGGCTTCTATTACGTAATTACTTATATAATAGCTTATATAGTAAGTTGTATATATATTTAGC
This sequence comes from Colletotrichum neosansevieriae, assembly GCA_036785495.1. Lineage (NCBI taxonomy): Eukaryota > Fungi > Ascomycota > Sordariomycetes > Glomerellales > Glomerellaceae > Colletotrichum > Colletotrichum neosansevieriae. The sequence goes on along the minus strand of JAVHLV010000120.1, from coordinate 137,086 downwards.
CTATTTAAGCTTAGTTATATATTAAAGGTATAGCTTAAACCCTTCTAGTTCTAGCTAGAAAGCTTATTAAAGATAAGGCTTTCTGGGACTTTCTAGACCTTTCTATCTATAGTATAGCTAGTATTATTAATACTATAATATACTATATTATATTATATAGTATATTATTAAGTATTATTATTTATTTTATATTTTATAGATTTTATTTATATAGGGTTTTATGAGCTATTTATATAATATTCTATAAGGTATAAAAGAGTAATAGAGTAAATAAAATATCTAACTAGTTTTACTCTCTTTTAGTTCTACTTACTCTCTTATTAATACTCTATATTATAACTAAAACTCTTTACTTTAACTTTTTATTTTAGATAAATTAAAGAGTTATATTAAATATATAAATATATAAAATATTATGTTCAGCTTATATAAAGTAATATAGATGTGTTATTTATATATATTTAGTGGGTGGTATATAGTTATTAAGCAATATATTTCCAGGGGTCGTGACTATAGTAGTGTTCCACAAATTGCACACGAATCACACTACCCATGCGCTTCTACTATCTATTAACGAGTTCCTTAACAGCAGCATGCCTCTCCAGTTTGTGCTCTCTCCTTTTCTTTGAACCCTTGGGTCACTTACCCCCCCCCCCCCCCCCACCCCTTTCAACACATGGTATATCCGGCCAGCTCAAGAGACAAGGCGCAGCAGCACTGGAGGCCGCAATCCAGCGAAGAAGTCGCCAATTCCCGGTCTGCGATATTTTAGCATGGCTTCAAGTAAAGAGAAAGAATCAGAAAGACTTGAAGGAACTGCTCACTGGCTCATGACTGCCTCACTCTTATTGGTGGAGAGATCACCTGAAACAAATTCAGGACCGCTCACCGACACGCCAGGGGGCGGCCCAGCGTTTCGAAACAAGAGCAGAGGGAAACACTGCCCGGCACTCCTGGCCAAGTGCAATTGCAACCGCAGTTCACCACATACCAAACAGCAACGAACGTTCAGACTCCCAAGAGCTTTCTCTTGCTACTACTGGTGAATTTTCACACTGACAGCAACTTGATTGTATCGCTACTCTGCCTTAGTTAGCACTGCCTCTGTGAAGGGCAGGTCACCCACCTAGTCTGAAGGTAAGGTAGTCAAGGTCAGGCCCTTAGCTGACGGCCGTCATGCCCGCGACACCCCTTTTTCTTGACGTCTTGGGCTCCCGTCCGGAGCTCAGACGCACTCCAAGGCCATTACAGGGAACTCCTGGACAGACTCGGAGCCCTTGTCATGATGTGCCAGGGGAGCTACAGGATGATGCAGGGATGGCTGCAGGGGCCAATTACCGGTTTTGGCCAGCTTTAATGACATGATGGGGCATGATAGAAAGGATGAGGGGAAACAATTCCCAAAACATGACGTTCTGATTGGTTAGAATCCGCAGAGAATGGGCGTTTTGAAGCTTCTCCCGCAGACCCTTTTTCTTTTTTTTCGTGTTCTTTCTCGTTCCGCTCCCTGTGGTTCTTTGCTTCTCCCAACCACACCCATGCCATTTTCTCTGGTCGCCTAGCCATGTTTCCTGGCGATCCTTTCATAATGATCTGCCGCTTGTCATTTGCTGAGGCAGCACCCACCATACACAGACTTTTATGGATTGGTATACCTTGACGGTACCGCGACTTTTGGTGTGTGGAGCTGAGGTATCCATCGTGAACCGCCCTATGCTAGTATGCATATAATCGAGGACCGTCTATTCGTACCGTGTGCGCGAACTGCGTATATCCCATACAAGTTTCATTACGTATTGCACAAACTGCTCCCTATCTTGCCATAGTCAAGTACGGATCCGTATGCCAAACACTGCTATCGGCCCACTGGATATGCATATTCTGTGCCAAGGCTACTTACATCGTACGCAGGATCGTACCTTGGATAGTGGCGCGTCTCGAAAGGGTCTCTTCTTGGCGTTAGACGCGACAGAATGTGCGTGATGGCGACTCGGGCGAGGAGGTGGCATGGGCGCGACCGTGAATGTCGAGGACGCCGGCTCTTGCGATCGGTTCGTCTCGTCTTTTTTTGGACCTACGACTCCCGCCCCCCTTCAGCCATCTTACCTCCTCTTTACCTCAGAAGGTCAGGCTAACCAACAATTTGCGATGTAGCACTCTATTTGGAGCACATCCAAATCGTCAGCCATGACAAAAGCACGACCAAGACGATATGGAATCGTATTTACGGACCACAAGTGCGAGTAAGGAAGAGAGAGCGAAAGGCTAGCTGAACCGCGCCAACCACTCTCTATTCGTCTCGAATTAGCATCAATGGCACCAGCCTGCAGCTAAACAACACCATCGTCGTCGTCATGTAAATCGATACTGAAGTGTTCAGCTCGACTCAATCGTGAACCACCGCCACTATCTTTGGACCCCTGCCCTCTCCTTGACCCTCCACTCTGACTCCCCTCCGCTCACATCACATATGTCGTGTCATGCTACGACAATCGACAAGCGCAACGGCAACGACAGCTGGTCAAGTACGATCCACACTGGCGTTGCCATGCTGGCACAGTTAATTAGTCCCTTACGAATCGCGAATCAACCCTGAGACTACCAACCTCAGGACCCTCCTCCTCCCTTGCTCCTTTATCAGGTTCTCCTGTTGGTCCATTTGTGCTATTCATCCGCCCGTCTTAGCCGCTAGCGCAGATATATGCTTCTTTATCTTTTTTCTATATACTTATACTTTTTTCTCTAGAGCTATATTTAGCTATATATAAGTATTTATATATTCTTATATAAATTTATTTTATATTATATATATATTATTATATATAATATACTCTTTATAATATTTAAAAAGCTATATCTCACTTTATAATATTAATACTAAAGTATTTTTATAATATAATTATATATTATATCTGTTATAACTAGTTTCTTAGAAATATAATAGTTAATATTAATTATAATATTTTTAAAATAATTAAAATTTTAATTTATTAAAGAAAGTATTTTATAGTATTTATTATAAAGTATAAGTAATAGAGAAGAGTAGTAATATTAAGTTATTAAATAAGCTCTATAAGTAGTATAGAATCTCCTTAAAATATATACTAATTATAATATATACCTCCTAAAAGAGTATGTGCTTATGCTTGTGTAGATGTCCTGTAGTTGTGCGTGCGTGCCTGATGCTGCTGATTGCTGTCAAGTGGTGATGCAAGCAGGTGAACCCTTCACCCACAGGCTGCAACCCTACCTCACTCAAGGAGGGGCACATCTGGGGCTATAGCCACGACCACAGACTAAAGGCTAAGCGTGAGCGATATCTACTCTCAAGCAGCGGTCTAGACGATACGGACAATGCGGAGTAAGCATGATGCGTATGCAGGCTGCGTACCTTGCGTATCCGTACGTACGTATCGGGCCTGTCTCCAGCTAGAGACGGGTAGCCGATGATGGCTTGAGTCTAACATCAAGCTCAAGGATGATTGGGAGGGCCTCTCCAACAGTGCACAGACGGGCAGTGGCAACACCATGGTGCAAACATCTAACAGCCAAGGACAGAGTATATAAAGTGTGGTGTGCATAGTAGCCCCCATGTGGCTGAACATGGGTGGCGAAGGACACAGTCGGGTATTCGTGATGCAGTCAGTTAGCTTCTCATATGCATGCGCACAGCATGGCAGGGTGTTCGTAGGCTGGGTGAGCTGAATTTATCTACCATAGGCAAGATACACGAAGGTAGCATTTGAGGCGTTTTGCTTGCTCAGCAATGTCGTTCATCTGATGTCGTTGCTTTTTGGTCGTTACCAGGGAATAAGTCATTGTTTTTTTGTTTTCTTGTTTTTTATTGTGTTGGTTGGCAGAAAACTCCTTTGGGGCTAGTGCGGACGAGTAGGAGAGACACCTGGCGTCATTGTCCAGATTGAATAATTACGGAAGGAGGAAAAAAAGATTCTCTAAATTTCAAAGTGAGAAAGAACCTGGGGTCCCAGAGGTGGGGAAACATAAGGTACCGCCTGTCTAGGTTGTGGGAGGCAAGTATAGGTAGCTCTTGCCCGAGAATCTCTCACGTCCAGCCCAGGTCGTCGGATCCGAATGGAAGGCGCCGCCCGCACCTTCTTAGCAGCGGCTGGAGTTCACTGGGCTACCTTACCTTAGCCCCTCGTTCCTGCCGTATCTGTACGAATACTCGTACCTGTCTGCACTTTAATTTGCATGGAGGGCGCAGGCGCGAACATTCCATCCATACAGAAGCCGTAGATGCTTGGATATCTTCGCCTCTTCAGACGAAAGACCGGCTCCTGCAGCATCTCGTTTTTTGCCGATTCGCATTTGCATCCCAGCAATGTTTCACACTTGTTTGCCTCTTTTGGCCTTCCGATGACAACATGGGATCAGATGGGAACTCTCGTCCTGCTCTTTCCCATCCCTGGTCCTTGCCAGTACATGTCAATGGTCAGTCGCCCGCATATCGTCCAAACTTCGCAAGCCCGGCCGGACCATGTGATGCGACTGTCACTACGCAGTGAAGCCCTATTCTCTCTCAAGTTCCAACCGCGGCGAGGGAAGAATGGAGTTCTGATGGAGCAAGCTGCGACCCACGAAGCTTGGAGAATCAAAGGCCCGTGTTGGATCCTTTTGGGGACATGGGCATGGACATGGACCCGCAAGCAATCGAAATAACGAATCGCTCGTCCTCCAGCCAAGCACAAGTGCAAACACAGGCACGCACGCGGCACGCCATCTCATCTTAACTCATCCCAAGCTTCAAATAGTACGCATGGTCGAGAAAGGTGAGGTGAGGTACTTACGGATACCCAAGGTACGTCGGCGTCTTGCCGACATCTTGGGTTGCCTATCTTGCCCTCCGTACCTCTCTGAACTTGAAAGCAGTTGGGCTCAGTTAAGTTACCAGCCTGGTACAGAACAGTTTGTGGATTACTCGTCAAGACATCAAGGTGCTTTACTTTACCTTGGGTAGCATAACTACGGAGGTACGGTAGGTAACATGCGGTGCCCGCGGCTGTTGGTTCTGGATAACATACACCCGCTATGAAAATCCCCCACACGGTACACCCACCTTTTGATCTTTGACTGACCACCGCCACAGGCCTTCGAAACCCCTGTTTGCTCTCGCTCTGTTCTTGGAGTCGTTAATTTGGTCTTCGTGCCCGCGGTCTGGCTCTTCCTCTCCAGCCATAGCCGTTCGACGAGGTTGGCTCTTTCAAACGTTTGTTCGAGATACCCGAAAGCTCAGGGCTAGGCTACTCCCTGCCGAGGTAGCCCAAATCCCGTCCCTCTTCCGACAACCGGGGCGACGTCGCTTCATCCTGTCGCGATAAGTCACTCCAATAAAGACAGGGCCGAGGCTACTGCAGTCCAATTCGACAAGAGCATCCCCACGACCCAGGCCCGGGGTGATTGCATGCGAACCAACCCACCGACCACTGCACCACGGTCAACCGCCGTTATGAGCACCCCAACGACGAGAAGGAGGCAAAAAAGGGGGAGAAGCCTCGCGCAGACCCATTGCTTGCAGTCTCTTCAGGGGGGTCCGAGAGCACTCAATCAGAGATCCCGAGTTTGATGAGAAGAAGGTGGGTTGGCGGCGCACACAAGCGGTTTAGCTGCAGCTCTTGGTGCCGCGACAAGCTTGTACCCCGAGATCCGCCAACCGCTGTCAGCACATCAAATGATCTTTTGACGATCGTCCCTTGCCGAGACCATAACTGCTGCGTTGGGGCCGGCTTCTGCAACGTTTGGCCTTGATTGTTCGCACCAGAGAACGGATCTGATGGCACCCAAAAACGACTGGTTTGCTTGCTTTTTTGCGACCAAAAACGCCCATCTCTCACCCTCACAATCACACTCACATCGCTCGTCCCCGTTGCTCGTAATGCGACATCACGAACCACGCGACCGAACCCGGCGCCGACGCACGCCGACGCCGACATCGACAACGAGTCGCACTCTGAGACTTTGGCGCCCCCTTCTCGGTCTCTGCCTCCGCCTCCCCCGTCTTTCCCCCATGTGTCTGTCCGTCAGCCTGTCTCTCACAGTCTGCCTCTTGTGTCTTAGCCACTGGTTTGCAAAGTGCCACCCATGTACCATGCGCTACAACGCCGTAGAGCACTGTCCAATGGCTCTGCTTCCCGCCCTTGATCTGTCGTGTCGGCAACCCGGGCTACCCTCACCGGAGAAGAAAGTTGGCCTGCCCAAATCATCGCGTCTTCTTTGCCTTCATGCAGCATAAGCAGCGCCGGCTCCCGCAGCGGACGCCAAAAAGACGATTCGACAAGCCGCAGTCTTGGCTCCCACTTGTGCTACACCACACTACCCCTTGACATAACAAGAAAGGTCGCTTGCCAGTGCGCATGTTTCAATAACGGGACGGGCTGCACAAACACGAGCAAAGCCGGTGCCTTGCTGCTCACCAAGCGGCCCGTGTCTGCCCGTTTGAGGAGATTAGCACTGCATCTACTTCCGAGGGCGTGGCCGCCAGCTCCGAACTGGGTCTGGCACCGGCAAGCAACTCCTCACCCCGAACCCGGCTCGGCTTTTCTCGATGCGGATGCGTCACGACGCCTCGCGCTTCTTGGTCTAACCTCCTCCCGTCCCCTTAGACAATCACATATGGCCAGCAATTCCCGAGGCTCGGAAGCCAGCCTCGTCAACGCCTCATGATCACCAGTCTTTCGACTTCCTCGTAGCAGCACCATTCCTGTACCAAACATCAACCATATCTACAGCCGTAATCACCGAGCAACCTGCCAACTCCATCTGACGGACGCCATATGGGGCTGGTGGTCTGACGAATATCTCTGTCTGCTATCTTGGTCCGCACACTGGTATCCTCGAAGATGCATCAGCCATTATTATCTCTTGACGTACACCGAACCCCGTCTTCGGCCCGTGGCGGAGCGGCCCCCCCTTCTTTTCGTGACGGAGTCTTTCTCTCGTTCGATGCAGCGCTCGAAAGTAGTTCAAGCCACCGCGCTCCCACGGTCCAGACGACCGTCAATGCTTTCCAGGCCCACGGTTGCTCGCTCTGCCATCCCATCATGGTCTGATGAACCTTATCATCCGATTTTCTTCGGACTAAAACGCGAACGGATGCCCTATTTCAGGAACGCGCACGTTTAGATCCTGTAAGCCTCGAAAATCTTTCCATCGCGTTAAACCCTGTTCGACCTTCGATCCCGTCTCGTTCAGACAACGTGGCGAGGACAATGTCGAGGTCCAGCGTGGCAGCCAGCCCACTTGATCGCCATGTTATCCGAGATCTGCGGCATGGACTGTTCCCCGCAGACTTCCGTAAGCACAGCTTCGACGCTCACGCCCACAACCCCCGTGCCACTATTGTTCCGCACCGCTTCCGCGAAATCACTAAATTTCGACCGTCTCTGGCATCAGCTCAAGTGATTTGGCATGGAAGAGGCCGCCTGCCTTTTCTTTGGCACTGACCATCTGTCTTGTTTGACAAACCCACAGACACGAGAATTTCATTTCCGAAGAAAAACGCCTTCTTCCCAAAGCGGACCTCTGCGACACTGAGGATCTGTCACTCAGCGCTAGAAGGACAATATTTCCAGGGGGCGGCGGCTGAGTCCAAGCGGAAGAGCCTACGGTTCTATCGCACGCTTTCTGAGATCTGGGCAACTCTATTTGCAGCATGCATACGTGGAGGTTTTCCGAATATCCGATCTAGAAGCGTTTCCTACGCGCCTGTGTTCTGCGCCAGGCATACCTACACGCGCGTGTGGCTCCGCACTTCAAGCCTATTTCGTAGCGTCGCTCCTGTTCTCGCTACATCTACTCATGTTCTTCGACCCCGAAACTCTGGAACTTTAGGGGGAGAAGACCATCGTCTAGCTTATCTTGCGGACGTCCAAGCAAAGTCAGGCAACCATGGTCTTCAACGTATGGACGTGTCGCGAATAAGGCGAGCTCTGTAAAGGGGGGTCCCATGAACGGTCACAAATACGATTGCTATCAGACCGTGATCGCCAATCGCTTGTTGATCCTGTTCTCCAAAGTCCCGCTTGAGCTCAGTGAGATTGACCCGCGGTGATCCGGAGGCAAAAGGTAATATTTACCATCTGTGATACGGTTTGACTTTCGGGGAATTCTTCTCCGGTTGATTGCGCAAAAGTAGTTCTCGCGCGATGGAACAGGTCACGACCGATTTCCGTCCGGGATCTCTCAGCCGCAAATATGATGTCCTTGAGCTCGCTCGAGCATTTGATCGCTCATTGACACCACGTAGTTCAAGAGTTCAGAACACAAAGGTCATGGGTATCCTACCCCTCTTGCATGCTAATAACTCTTCGTAGGTAACCTGGAGGCCCTGCTAGCACAACACCGAATCATGCATCATCCAATCCTAACTTCAATCATGCTGTCGAACGAGCCGAAGGTGGTCGAAGAGATCGACAGGAATTGATGTACACTCTCTGAACGGTCCGAAACGCCGAAATGGCGGGTGGGCGTGCAATAGGACTGGGTTTCGCCGCAGATGTGGGGTGCCAAGATCTGTTGTCGATCACATCGCACCTTATGGATGCACCCGAGCTCACCCCAACTTGAGTCAATCTCGACGATCTCACGGACCTCTGGTCGGTTTGATTCCTTGCTTCGGACTGATCAGTATGTTCCAATGACGTAGAATTGTCCCATTCGTCCTTTATTTGCGGTCGTGGGATGTGGTACGCCTCCGCAGTTGTGTCGATCATGGGAGAATAGGGAATCCCATGGTTGCTCAGCGGAAACACGATGTTTTGTGGCGGATTTGATTGAGAATTGTAGAGGGCCATGCTCGTGGTAGATTCCCCTCAACGCTGTGACGATTTAGATTCCGAGTATGGCTCCAACAAATGTTGCTGCTTCGACGCCTTGGGTTTGATAATGACCACTGCAAAATGCGTCTCCCCAGCCGTGAATAATTGCTTGCTTTCTGTTGTTTCTGATCGCTTATTCAATTATGAGACCAGAACTATCTCTTGAACATTGTGATATTGTCTAGAGCTTCTCGTCTCCTTTGCAGCAACGCACACTCCCATGAAGCTGCTTTCGGTGGTCAACTCTGGAATGGCCAGTGGGAACAAATGCCTCGGTGATTGCTGCAGTGGCATGAAAAGTCAGAGGCTTATTTTGTGTGAATTGGGGTCGACCGTGAAGGGTCGTCACCGCGCTGGCTTCTGGTATCTGTGATACTCCGCCTCCAACATCCGCCTCGCAGTCCATATTGCTCTTGACTAAATGCATAGCTATCATCAGGAATCCCCAGCTGGAGTGGCTTTCTTTCTCTGTATTTGACAAAACACCCATACATTAGAGAAGAGAGGAATGGCAGTTCTGCATTCAGCATGTGATGTTTACCTGAAGTCACAGCTGGTTGGAACACGCTGTGAGGAAGCGCAGCTCAACTAAACCTGAAACAAAATAGGAAACGAGACAGAAACTTGGTGTTTTGGTAGCAATGACCTCGCTGTCATTTGGCGTTTGGACCATGTCGTTGATCGAAGCGACAGGCACACAAATGTCGACCTCCCTGGTTGTTCGGGACGACGCGAAGTCCTCACCGTCGTGAGCCATCATCCTGAACTTCGGTCAGCCCTTGTGGTTCAATGAAAAACATTCTGATGACTTTGGATCTTTCACGGCCACTGAACCCCTTAGACGTGGGGAACAGTTGCTGTAGGATAGCAGCCATCCACTTCTGCGAGATGCGAGGGAAACTACCCATGCCGTGAATTGAAATCGACGGTCAATGTACGGTATATTTTCTGGTTTCATCCTCCATTAGGTATTTACTTCATAGTCATGCGTTTCACTAGATACTCAACGGCGAAAATTCCAGGCCGGTTGCGGTTGCGACATTTTCCCTAAATTCTCGGCTATAGTGCTCTGGCCGCCTTCTACTACAAGGTTATTTTTGAGAGCCTATTAATCAAAAGGAAATGAACTCAAATACTTGATTGGAAGTTGGATTGCTGGCCAACTTGGTAAGAAGTCTCGTTAAGATTCAAGAACAGCTCCAGGCGTGAATAGAGATGGTTGCCTATGGACGGGTTCTGCGTTAATTATTGTCCCTTGCTACGTGTCGCCTGCTTGACTTAATACTAATCAAATATGGGATTCCAGCATCCATATATCGCCTTAACACCTAGGGCACAGTATTATAAGGATTTAAATAGAGAATAAACAGCACCAAGTCACACTGAGATCTATTCATAATATTTAGATGGCTTGGTGACATTCCAAGGTTACTGAGACTCGCCTACGAGTCGTTTCATTTGCGGCATCTATAATCAGCGTCTAAGCCAAAGTTATCGCAGACCTCTCTGCCAAGTGCAAACACGTTCTCAATGACCCAAAGACGACTGTTCGAGAATATGAACATCCGACCTGGAGAAAAGGCGAAGTTGCTGGTGTAGTCCCCCGTAAGGACTTTTCCAAGCAGGTCTCCTCGAGAACTCCAAACGTGGACGCCATCACCGCACGATGCCCATACGTTCCCATCCACATCCGTATGCAGTCCGTCGGGAATCCCGTTGTCGGCATATGCGAAGACGCGCTTATTGGTCAGCCTTCTCTGGTCGTCGACCACATCGTACGCATAGATTGTGGCGGGGCCCTTCGGATCAAGAGTTGTTGTTGCGGCACCTGTGTCGGAGATATAGACCGTCTTGAAATCGGGTGAGAATTCGATACCGTTAGGCTGTTGGAGGCCATCGGCAACCATTTGAAGACTTCCGGTACTTATCTCGTACCGATAAACTTGAGTGGGCAGTTGTGGCTCGGGACGAAAGCCGTTGAAGCGACCGTAATATGCATCGGTGAACCAGAGGTCACCCGTTTGAGGGTGTTGACGAACGTCATTGATGGATGTGAAGTTGCGTCCGATGAAGCTGGAGAGAAGAACTTTTGTTTCATTGGTGGATGTGTCTACGGTGACTAGTTTGGAGGGGCTGGTCAAATCGCCTTGGTCGCACCAGATCTGCAAAGGATGGGATGGCTTGGAATAATGGGCAGCTTTGGCGGGGTGGAATGTCACTCCGCCATTGGGCATTGACAAGTTTTTGTATCTCTGACTCCGGATGGAAAGATCATCCAGGGATAAAATCGTGATGTTTATCGGGTTCTCGACGGTGTCAAAGTTCGAGGCGATGTAGAGCGAGTTGTCCTTTTTGTTGTAAACGCCGCCTTCATGGAACGCTTCCCACGACAGCTCCGTCGCCAGGCGGCCGGTTGCCTTTTGGCCGATCAATCCCTGGAATGAGGGCTGATACGATTTAAACTCGACAGCTTTCCGCAATGCCTGAATGAGGGATGCCCATGCTAGCAGAAATGACACGCCTATTCTGACGTGGTGATTCGTATGCAGGAGCAACATTGTCCGGACTTGTGATGCTGACGGAAGGAGAGCTCTAGACTTGGCCCGCTCAAGTTGTCCGTCCAGGTTTGACGATACTCACGGGGTTTGAAACCTGAGGGCAGCCATTGTAGCTTTATGGAAGAATAAGAACGGCTTGCAAGGTACGCAAAATTAAGTTGATGGGACAATGATGCGGCGCTGCCGTATTGGGTTCAGCCATTTAACCAAGAGAAACTTTCGTGGGCTGCTGCCAATTATGCTTAAATTAGACGTAGTTCTGATGATATTGGCATACCTTCGACGAGAAGCTTCCTAATTTGGCAATATCAGGCCGACTGCAGACCCCCTTGCTGTATTGAAGCGCTCTGAGTGGATAACTCGGAAACACCCAGAAACATTTCGTCCCATGTTGGCTCTCAATGGCGCGTTTCTGCATGAGGACGTTTGGTTGGAAGTGGGAAAAGAAGCATTGAGCATAGCCCCGCAAGCTTTGAAAACTCTAATCTAAAGCATAATCTCTGAACGAGAGGGGCCTGCTGCACATGTAGACCACAGACGAGCTTAGGAAGAACAGTCGACCATTCAAATTCAATTGCCTTGAATCTGAAGCAAGTTTTGGATTAACACTCAATTTGGTCTTGGGGAAACAGTACGGCTTAAGGTGTCGCCGTCAACTCGTAGGCCTCGATCACGATGAAGCCGTCCCCGACGGGCATAACTCCGGCAATAAGAGCGCTGTTGACCCAGTAGTACTTTTCATCGCCAGTCTCGAGGGTGATATGCGTCAGAAGACGGCTGTCCGCTTGGCTGAGACCTGAGGAATGGGCTAGAATGTTGACGCCATCCGTGGTACAAAGCTGATAGCAGGCATCGACAGTGAAGGTCCCTCGAGAGTCTATATGACCCCAGTCCGCTCCTATGCTGGGAAAGACACCCGTTTCATGTTATTGTCTCGTCAGTTCCGAAGTTCTGGTTTCGTTTCTGCGAGCGGGAATTTGTCGCTAAGGGAGTCGCCATACCTGACAACTTTTCACCTGTGAAAGTTCCACCAGTGATGGGGGTCAATAGTCTGGTGCCCTTGGGACCAGGACCAAATGACGTTCGTTCTCTCATGGTAATATTGGCTTGAAATAGGAACTGAGACTGAAGGGCGTCAGCTGTAGATAATAGGCAAGGCAGAAGGCCTAGTGGAGCCCATCTGGAGGTCGTCTGGCAAAACATGCTGACAATGTTGGCTCTGCAGGTATGGGTCGTTTGTGCCGAAAAACCTTTTGGGATAATAACGAGAAATGCTGCGTTAGTAGAGCCATTTGAGGCTTCACCTTTCAGGCTTCGTCCTACGTCTTGTCTCCCTCTACCTTGTTGGTGCATAACGCGTAGCCTTCTTCTTCCTTTCTGATTATCAAGCATTGGAAATGAGCTGTCTACTCGCGGAGAATTGCAAAACAATATTGTTAAGAGTACTTGCGTCCACTAATGGCTTTGACAAGTTCCGGGTTTGTCGACGTATCCAGCCTGAGTGTAAAGGTCCACTTCGCCTAGTCTTAGGTGCGAGTGTAGATTGAGTCCAGGTGACCGAGTAATCCCATATCGAGCTACGCGTGCCTTACCGACGCTACCACCTGGATACAACGTTGGACAGAGTTGTACGGAATCCTGACTCTGGAGACGGTGTTCGCTCAAAGCCATCGTATCCCGCGCGGGACGGCGTGCACGGCTCTAAAGAGGGGGCCTGCCGCCAAGACCATGGATGAAAGGCGTGCAAAGATATTTGCGCCGAAGATATCACACCAATGAAGGCATTGGCCGATTTGGATATGCCATACCTGGTCAGACTGCACTGCCTCTATCAACAGAACAGACCCAGACCAATCTCTCAAGTCGTCAATGCCTGGGATGGTCGTCTGCGTGGCTTTTGTTTGCCACTTATTGGACCAAATCTTTCGGCGCCCTCTCGCCCCTCTGGAAGACAAACAACGCCTCATCCTTTCCAGCAAAACTCGGCAGCGGTATTTGCACGACCTTGGTCCACTCCTTCTGCTCTCGCTCCATGTACTGATCCATCGTCATGTCTTTGAAGCCCGTATAGCCGTTGGCGTTCTGCGTGCCGACCACCGCAAGCGTGTCCCCCTCGTACGCCTCCACCAGACCCCGTGTGAAGCCCCCTTCAGAACCACCGGCCACGCCGCCGCCGACGACAGGATACACCAGCAGCATGACAAGGTTCCTTCCCGAGTCGCGTTTCTTAAGCCACTGGACACCATCAGCGATCTCGGTGTCAGGAACCCAATTTACGCGCCATTCGGACTGCAAGTTATCCACAGGGAATACGTTCAAGCCATAAAGACGAAGCATGAAGGACCAGTATCCATTCCCGGATCCCATATCCGCTATGCTTCTTCCCGCTGCAAGGATCTTCAAGATGGAGAGGGCTTCGTGGGAGGGTGTCGCGCAGCCGAAGTGGTGCATGAAAATGGGCAGTACGTGGTGTGATTGCATGCGATTTGCAGAGGACAGGTGCGGCCCGGCCCATTCCAAGTTACGGCAGGACCACACCCAGAAGTCGAGATAGGGGTTTGGGGGGCAAGATGTGGCCTTTTTGCATTTTGGGATGGCCAGATTTTTGGTTAGAAACGGGTGGAGGTAGCGTTTTGAGGCCAGGTAAGACGCGATTTGGAATCGAAGGGAGGTCTTTTTGGCGTTTGAAAGGAATGATTTCAGAGCGGAGGTAGTGAGGGTTGTCGGCAGGAAGATTTGGACGTAGGCTTCGACGTCCTGTTGAGGGGGAGGGTCGAGCTGGTGATTTCAGTTTTCATTCCAACCAGTTTGGACTCAGCGAAAGGTGAGTAAGAGACGTACAGGCTTCCCGCTGTCATCGCGATACCACGCGTGCAGTCCATTCTCGCCGCCCATGTTGACGATGCCCTGGACTTGTACCAAGCGGACAGATGTCATGGCATGATATACATAGGTATCGCGCTTGCCATCGATATCGAAGGAGGTATTGATCGCAGAGAAAAGGTTATTCTGGCCGAGTAGCTGGCTTGCCTTTTCATGACGCTCCCTGTCCTCGATATAGGTTTTGGGATCAAAGTTGGGTGAGCCCACACAGTGGGCGAAGTTGCCGCTCTTCGGGGCTGGTTCAAAAGACATTTGGAACGGGTATTCGGGGGAAAGGTGTGACGCGACGTATGATATTCGTGGTGGTGTTTGATGCGGACATGAATGAAATGAGAGATTTTGCGAGCGTGAATGAGACGCTAGAAAACAGTGAGCGCTTGAAAGCCCTGTTAAGCTCGTCAATCAGGACACTTACTATTAACGGCCAGTGATTCAACCTTGTCTTGATATTCACCGAGCCCGTCAGTGAGTGTAACAGAAGTTCCGGATCGCAAGGACTGATGCCGAGTTTTCGGGGCCGTACTTTTCGGAGCGGACGGATGTCGTCATGGCCTTTGGCTTGGCCTCCCCACTTTTCCTGTCGGCCTCTGTCCGGTAGGACTGTGTAACAACTTCAAACGCACTGTAAAAGAGATGGGAAGAGTCCCTCAGGGAGACCCATTGTATTGGCATCGCACTGTGCGATTGGCAGTACCTCATTGGCTCGACGAAGGCTCCTGGTCTTTGTTTTGAGAAACAACCCTCCCGTTCAACACGCACCGAATTTTATCCCACGGTTAAGGTGATTTGCTGCTTTTTGTGATGAGCTGCGCGCATTCTGACGTCTTGTTATTCACAGCATGTCCTCGGCCTCAACACTGATTTTGAGCCACCGCCGTGTTTAATGAGCCTGATCCATCCGCTCGTCACGATGTCATGACTCGGAAGTCGGGAACAAGCATCGGTTGAGGTGTAAGCCGAGCATCGGGCCCCCGATACCGCACACCGCACATCACAGAAGCGTTCATCCGTTCTCTCGGGAGTTGACCGTGGTCGAGAACCAAACTTTCCTGCCGACGTCTCCCCACACAACCCAACCCCAACCTCCACAACCTCAGGGGTAGGTAGGGCCGATTCTGCAGCTGTGATGCGGGGGTGCTGCACTGCCCAAATCCAAACCATTGGATCTCCAGACTCCCTCGACAAGAATTTGCCTTCTTTAGGCCTTGAGATGGGTTCGCTTCCAGCGACGTAGTCCACTTCGCTAACCAATGCTGCCCTGGGCGGTTTGGTCTCGTGGCATGATGCCAGGATCTTGCATTAATGCTCGCCATGGCTTCATCTCCATTCTGGAGTAACACATGGGGTCCTATGTCCGACCTTCTCCCGGGCCCGCATCCGTTGCCAAAAGTACAAAATGTCGGTTGGCTTGCGATTTTCATTGAATCGTGAAGGCGTTTCGTGTTGCTCTCAGCACACCCCCAACCATCATGACCCGACTCAATCTGCTGGCCGCCCTTTCCGCAGCCTACGCCACGGCATCTGCCGGTCTTGTCCTGAGACAGACAATTCCGAGCAACGACACCGGTGCCTCCACACCTACCGTTCAGGTGAAAAACGGGTCATACTACGGCGTTTATAGCCAGTCGTATGATCAGGACTTCTTCCTTGGCATTCCGTACGCCCAGCCTCCTGTGAACAACCTGCGCTTCCGCGTTCCTCAGTCTCTGAACTCGACCTGGGACGGTGCCCGCAACGCCACGCAGTACTCTCCGCAGTGCTTCGGCTACGGTAGCGATACCTGGGTTCTGGGCAATTACGTCTCGGAAGACTGCCTGACTATCAACGTCGTCCGTCCCCATGGCGTCAGTCCCGATGCAAAGCTTCCCGTGGCCCTATGGATTCATGGTGGTGGACTTACCAACGGGGGCTCCTCAGATCCGCGCTACAACCTCTCCTTCATTGTTGAGCAGTCTGTCCGCATGAACACTCCCTTCATCGCCGCCAGCATCAACTACCGCCTGCACGCGTGGGGTTTCCTGTGGAGTAATGAGATTAAGGACGCTGGCGTGGGAAATCTCGGCTTCCGCGACCAGCGTCTCGCCATGCGATGGGTCAACGAGAACATCGAGGCTTTTGGCGGAGACAAGTCACAGGTTACCTTGTGGAGTGAGAGTGCCGGATCTCGCAGCGTCGCCACGCAGATGCTGGCTTATGGAGGCCGTGACGAGGGACTTTACAAGGCCGCAATCTTGCAGAGCGGCACTGGTCTTGAAACGGACTTTGGAGAAGTGAACTCGACTACAAACGCCTGGCAGGATTACTACGATACTCTCGTCAACAAGACGAACTGCACTTCTGCCGAGGACAGCTTGGACTGCCTTCGCGGCCTTCCGGCCTGGGATTTGAGCGACATCATTAACGGTACCTCTAGTCCGTCATTCAACGGCATGGCAGATGGTGACTTCCTCCCAGCTCCGCGCTCAGAGCTCATCAACGCTGGAAATTTCGTTCACGTCCCTGTTCTCATCGGCGCGAACTTCGATGAGGGCACCCAATTTGGGCAGAAGGGCATCAACACCACCGAGCAGTGGGAATCCTACCTCCGTGCCCAGGGAGCCAACAACGTGACTGTTGCAGTCCTCTCCGCCTTGTACCCCGATATTCCCCGTGTCGGCCTCCCCGCAACGCTTGATGGCCGTCCGACTGGCGAACAGGCTTCTCTGGGCTACATGTACAAGCGTTCCGTCGCCTTTAGTGGTGACCGCGCCCAACATGCTCCACGTAGGTACTGGGCTCGCAAGTGGGCCGAAAACCTTCAAACCGTGTACTCATACCACTTCAACGTCCTCGTCAACGGTATGACGCCCGCCGATGGCGCAAAGCATTTCCAAGAGGTTGCTTTTGTTTTCAACAACACTGATGCTGTCGGCTACGAGACCGCTGTGGCGGTAGACCCGTTCGAGGGTAAGCCTGAGACGTTCAAGACTCTAGCTAATATGATGTCTCGAATGTGGGTTTCCTTCATCACCAAGGGAGACCCGAACCACAACGGCGTGACCAACACTGCTTGGCCCAAATACAACGTTGAGAACCCTTACAACATGGTTTTTGACGTCAATGTGACGGACATTGCTTACGTCGAGCCGGATACTTATCGCACTGAGCAGATCGAATATCTGATCCAGAAGTTGTGGACGTAGGATGTAATGAGCGCATGGATATGTAAATACTCATAATCGAGGTTAAATAACGTTTTGCGATAGCACCCTCTACTTCTCTGAACCACTTTTCGATCTCAGTCATGTTTGATCCCTCTTAAAACACACAATGGCTCTGTGCCTTACAGCCATATACGAAGGGACTCAAGAAAACATAGATCAATTCCATTCATCAATCTGTTCAGAGATGCCAGGGAAAGCTCTTACTTGTCAATCCATCCTTGGGGAAATTGACCACATCCTCCAACCGCGGAATCACAACCTCCTCATGGACTGGGCCGGTAAGACATCCTTCACAACCCTTGTGGTAAAGCAAACCATGTGCGTGACAGTTTCTAATCTTGCAAGTGGGACGACTGCCCGATGATGCGTTTGGCCTCGCGTATCCTTTGAGAGTTTCTTGAGCAGAGCGCTTCGGGGAAGAAGACGGGAGAGATCCGAACGTCTCATCTCCCAAGCCCATCGTTTGTTGCTTCAGTGTAGAATCTGAGACAAGCTTTGGCTGCGCATCTTGAAATCTTGTGTCGGTGCTGGAGGAACTATTAGCCTGGTCAGATTCGAAATTGAAATGAGAGGAGAATCTAAGGGGAGTCGAGGGTCTGATTTCTGGTAAAAGCTCGTGACGTTCGTCCTTGGGTTGGTTATCTCGGAAGTAGGGTGTGTTTCGTCTTCTCTTGGGTCTCACTTCGGGAGGTGCGGAAAGACCAGCACGAGGAGAAACATTGGAATCACCTCGGGGGCTTTCTTCCAATGACACTGAAGCCGCTAAAATAGAAGCCTCTTCGGAGTGAAATGAGTTGGTGGGCGAGATGAAAGTCACATGTCGAGACTTTCGAACTCTCTTGCCCTCTTCATCAACAAGATGAAATTTGACACGCTCCTCAATGAACTCTGGCTCTGGCTCTTCAGAACACTGTCGGACGTTCGAGATAATGTGCCCTTTGCCGTCGTCAAGATGCACGCTTACATCACTTTCATTCAAAGTGAACTCCTCGGACGTCGTAGAAGTAGACTGGGTCCAGCCCTCCAACTCTGCGTACGTCGCTTGATGGCATTGGCTAGGAAATTCATAGGCATCCTCAGCTTCAGAAAATCGCCGGGTCGAGTGATTGAGAAAAGAAGTTTCAGAGGAGCCATCGAAAACGTTTGGGTCCGTCGTCGAGCTGGTTGAGGCTCCGTCGGAAATGCGCGACCCGGGTGCTTTGTTTTTTGAACCTACTCGACAAGTTTGATATTTCAACCCCAGCATCTCCTCAAGCTCATGACATAGACGGGAGGGTGGATCTCCCGTGTTTCGTGCTCTCTGGATACCCGGAGTGGGAGGAAGAGGCTTGCTCAGATCAGAGGCTTCCGGGCTTGGGAGTTCGCCAGCCAATACGCAAGTGAAACTGAGGGCCGAGACGGGAATGACGCCGGATCTGTGAATGACGGCATCCGAATCTCCCAAATTTTGTGCCCATTGGAGTGTGGACTCACACATCTTCTTGGCCAATTCAGAAAAGTCTCTCTCGGGAGTGTCACCCCTTTGGCAGAGCTCACACGACGAAGACTCAACTTGAAACATCTGCATGCTCCTCAGTAGCGTTTTTGCGTGAAATTCGGTACTGTTTACGGCGCTGGGCGTTGCCGAATTCGATGATGCGTTCCGCATAAATGAGAGAATGCCCTTACTCCTGGGTTGTCGGTACGCTGGCATATTCGGCGGCGGCTTCATGAGAATGTACGGGGGAACGTCGTTGGCTGAGACGTGGTGAGTCTCCGACCGGGACTGTTTGTACGCCCAATAACGCTTGACGATCTCGAATGAGTTGACGTCGGGATAGCCTAGATCAGAGTACGTCGTGAACGACTCCACGCAGTCGTTGCAGAAGCCATGGATGGCAGAAAGGGAAGCCGAATGATGGCATCGCTCTGCGAGACAACCTGGGCCGGGATACGTGCCTGACTTTGCGGCCTTGCTACATTTCAGTGGTTTCCAGCTGCCATGTCCGCAAACAGTGTAAAGAGTCTTGAGCGACCAGCACATACTGACGAGGGGTTTTTTTTTTTTTAAGAAAACGAAATGGTTTGGACTTACTTGTCTTGAAGCTGTGGTTGACGATAGAGTGATGGAGCGTTGATGGGAGTGTTGTTGAAGGATTCTGTTGAAGATGATGGTTCTCCTAGATTCGTAGCTATTCTATTATACTCGATTTTTAGAAGAGAGACAAAAGAGTCCCATGACAATTGTTACAAAAGTAGGTTCCAGCACTGTTAGCAACAAGAAAGAAGCAACAAGACCATTGTATCGATGATTTTGACATTATTCGACGCTTTGTCGATGGTCGTAAATAGATATGCTTTGTACGCGAACAAGAGGATCCGGATGTTCCTTAGACGAAACACTAGAATTGCTGCACACATCTCAAGAAAGGACTTTGGCGGTTCGGCAACGATTCGCTCTTCACCAAAGACTACGCCGACGTCAAAGCGGCTGTGTACGGGAACTTGATTTGTAGCATCCCAACACTCTGAGAAAACAAGGATCGAACCGGGGGATCATTAACGTCATGATTGCTATAGAGACTACTAGGTACAAAGATCGAAGTCCCATTCCAGGGTCTTCGCTTAGGCGTAGTGTTGGTGTTGGGCATGGCTAGCAGACGATGTCCAAGGCAAAGCCGCCGTTTTCAGACCGCAATGGCTCGTCGGGAAAATGCTGCAATACATCGAAGCGACAGCCTTTACATGCCGTACTTCTTGTCCTTGTCGGCGACGGGGAAGTCCTTCCCGGTGGTGTTCTTGTATTGTCCTCTGATGAAATCCGAGATTTGCTCATCCTTAGCCTGCTCGGCAGCGCTCTCGTTGTCCTGAGGGCCTTGCCCGAGAACCTTGTCTTGGAACATGTCGACAGCTGTGTGTAGCGTTAATGGTTGCAATGCTGAACAGCGCGTCAGGATGGAAGTGCCCAAGGTACATACTCTTGTCAAGACCGTCCTCCTGCTTCTCGCTCTCGCGACCACCGCCGGCCATGCCGTTGAGCTTGTCCATGAAGCCGCCAGACTCCTTCTTCTCTGGCTGCTGTTGAGCCTCGGAGCCAGAGGCGCCGTTGTTGTTCCCGGTGATCTTGTTGACGAAGTCCATGGTGGTTAAGCAGATAGTTGGTGTGGGGCAATGTTGGATGATTGGCACTGAGGACGAATTCGAGGTTGAATGCAAAGAGAGCGAAGCCTGGGATGATGGAACGAGGGACGGCTTGGCTACTTGTAGTAGAAGCTTGTTGCACGAGAGCAAGACAGACCGACATCAGAGGCAGGGGGTCATCGAGATACAATGGTGGCGCTTAGACGAGCAAACCAGCAGCACCTTCTCCGCCAGCGGTGCGCAAGTCTTGGCATTGGAGAAGAAATGGAAGCTTGAGTCGCGGTCGCGATGGACCACGCTCCCGTCCGCCTGCCTACTCACTCGCTCAGCTGTGGAGTTACATCATCAGCTGGTCAGGGTCGCACTGACGCAAGCCAAGTACCAATCGATGGGTGGTTATGGCGGCCTCCGGGAGGACAGAAAGCTGGCTGGGAAGGACAGCTAGACATGCATCTTGAGGTCCTTCCATGCCAAGGAATGAATCAAGCAACGAAGCTAAGAAGTGAGCGCACATGGAGCTAACTCACGCTTGGTGACGTGATGTCTGCCAGTCTCCAGCCAGTTCAGCTTGCCGCATTGGAGGCCCCCTGTCACAGTGGTCAAGTTTGCTGCTTGCTGGAAAATGATTGGACGACAACAGCAGCTTGGTTCCACCACACTCCCACTGCCTAAGGTACCTAGGTACCATAAGGCTGCTTGCACATCTCACTGCCACAACGCCACACTTCGCGGGGTTTCTGTGGCTGGGGCCCACTTGGACTCTCCCCTCAATATCTAAGGTACCTTACCATGTCCGCACTCACCGGCTGAGTCATCTCCAATGACACTCTGAGACGAGAGCTCAGTCACACCTCGCTCTCCTGGGCTTTATTACCTTACCTTATATCATCGCCACAGGGCGACATAAAAACGCTGCCGCAGCCTTTCCCTCAAGACGCCGCTCCTTCTCAACAAACACAAGCGGTCAAGATGGGCGACAAGAACACCTCAGACCTCCTTCGCCGACCCCTCTATGGTGTGTATCCCCCCCAATAATTGCCCCTCCATCACCAGCTAACAGGACCGCGAAGTGTATGACCTGCCGGCGGAAGTCCTGACGACGCTCTCCCTCAAACCCGACGCCTCGATTCCCGAACAGATTCCACCGCCCCCG
The DNA here is from genome assembly GCA_036785495.1 of Colletotrichum neosansevieriae. Lineage (NCBI taxonomy): Eukaryota > Fungi > Ascomycota > Sordariomycetes > Glomerellales > Glomerellaceae > Colletotrichum > Colletotrichum neosansevieriae. The sequence continues at coordinate 115,335 of JAVHLV010000120.1, read as the reverse complement.
CTATCTGATGACCAAGTCAGCTCCGATCTCGTCGGTTCCCAGGCGTGCTCGCTCTGCAGCCTGACTTTCTCCACTGTGCTCGACCAGCGTAGCCACCAAAAGTCGGACTGGCATCATTACAACCTCAAGCAAAAGCTGCGTGGCGCAAAGCCTGTTACCGAAGCCGAGTTTGAGAAACTCGTTGGGGACCTCGATGAGAGTCTATCAGGCTCCGACTCTGAAGAATCAGAAGACGAAGAAGACGATGCCGGCCGGAAAGAATCTACACTCACAGCTCTGCTGAAGAAGCAGGCCAACCTTGCCGATAAGCGAAACTCGCCGGCGCCTGCGGAAAACGAAGATGGAGAGGAGACTCCGGGCCGGCGAGGAAAGGGCAAACCGCCGTTAATATGGTTCAGCACTCCGGTCCTCCCGCCAAATACGTACTTCGGTCTCTACCGTGCCATCCTGACTGGCGAGGAGCTCCGCGATGAGACAAAGCTCGTGGACGTCGTCAAGGGGAAGCAATTGGAGCCAATCGCGATCCCCAGAGTGCCAAAGGATGGTTCCGTACCGTTACCACCCGCTGCTTACAAGGGACCGCACTTCTTCCTTTGCATGATTGGTGGTGGTCATTTTGCCGCCATGGTTGTTTCCCTCGCACCGAGACAGAACAAGGCGTCGGGTGCGCTCAACAGAGAGGCTACTGTTCTTGCACACAAGACGTTCCACCGTTATACCACCCGTCGTAAACAGGGTGGCTCGCAGTCAGCCAACGACAACGCAAAGGGTGCTGCCCACTCTGCTGGTTCTAGCTTGCGTAGATATAACGAGCAGGCTCTGGTAGAAGATGTACGCGACTTGTTGCGGGAGTGGAAGGGTTTGCTAGATACTTCGGAGCTTCTTTTCATCCGCGCGACGGGTTCAACAAATCGGCGCACACTGTTTGGACCATATGATGGGCAAGTGCTGAAGCACAATGATACGAGAATACGAGGGTTTCCCTTCAACACACGGAGAGCAACACAGAATGAGCTGATGAGGTCCTTCATCGAACTCACAAGGTTGAAGGTCAGAGAGATCATTCCAGAGGAACCGAAGACGCAGACAGAGACGCTAACGGCGACCAAAACGCCGCCTCCCAAACCTCAAACCCCAAAGTTAACGGAAGAGGAAGAAATGGCATTACTACACACTTCACAGATACAAGCCCTGATACGCCGCACAAAACTCCCTGCCTTGCTATCTTACCTGAAACAGAACAACTTGACACCGGACTTTCAATTCCAGCCTCCAGAACAAAATCACCACTCCCCAACACCGCTACACCTAGCCGCAAACCAAAACGCTGCGCCACTGGTTGTCGGTCTCATCACCCGCGGCGGCGCATCCCCTGTTGTCACGAATCAGGACGGGAAAACGGCCTTTGATCTCGCGGGCGACAGAGCTACGAGGGACGCGTTCCGCGTCGCGCGGTCTGAACTGGGAGAGGCCCAATGGGACTGGGAAGCGGCACACGTACCGGCGCCGCTGAGCAAGGCGGACGCCGACAAGCGTGGTGAGCACGAGAAGAAGGAGAAGGAGAGCAAGGAGGCCGAGCGTAGGCGGGCTGAGGAGCAGAGGTTACGGTCTGAGGGACCCAAAGTCGATGACAGGAAAAAGAAGGCTGGCCTGACTTCAGCTGCGCCTGTGAAGTCGGCTCAGGAGAAAAGGGAAGAAGAAGCGAGGGGTTTAGCTCCTGAGATGCGGATGAGACTTGATCGAGAGAGGAGAGCCAGAGCTGCCGAGGAAAGACTCAAGAAGATGCAGGCTGGTGGATGATCCATTGCTGGGTTGGTCGACTGCATCTTGACCTAAAACGATCACGGATTGGGGCATCGCCGGGCACCCTCAATGAAACGCCCTTCGACAGGTTGTGAGGCTTTTGTTGATGCCATTCCGGTTGAGGTTAACGAGGAGGGTGATCCCAGGGTCACTCAGAATCTGAGACAAGGACTATTGTGAGCGGACATAGGAGACACTCTTCTCCACCACCTAAGCTGCCACCTGTGCAGTTTGACACGCAACATCATCACATGTGTCGATGGCAGCCTGCAGCTCCCATCAATTAGTACCAATTCTGCGTGTCACATACATATATGAAGGCAGACTATAGAGGAGTACAATAGTGAGGAAACTAAGTATCAAGCACTACCAACGTTCATGCAGGCACGCGAAAAGGCACAGATGATGATTTCTTGTTCCTCCCGAAACTTCCACCTATCGATCCCACTGGCAAATATCGTTTCTTATGCTCCCCTCCCTTCCCTTAAAAAGCAAAGCCTCGATCTAAAGAAGGACACTTTATTCAGCATCAATTGAAGCGCAAAAGTTTGAATCCGAGAGCCGTCTTGTCAAAAGTCAGGTAAGCCACAGAATATGATACTCGGACTTTGACCGCGAAGGTCGGCTTGAAGCAAACGCATCGCGGCCTGCGCCGCAGAGCCCGCCATCTCATCGCTCCCCATCCGTACCGAATACCTAGCCGTGCCCGCGTCCGGGGCCGAGAATTTTTATTCACGGGTGATGCCATTAGGATAGGTATTCATCAAACTGATGCCCCTCCCCCCCCCTTCCCCCAGAACATCGCCACCCCCCAAGACGGGTTTCCGCTTATATCGCGGCAGATCGACCTCGTCCAGCGAGTTAATCACCATGGGTAGAGCCCAAAGACAACCACAAATGCCGTCCATGGACCATAGCCACCTCCTGGCGTCCAGGAGTGAACGGAAGACACAAATTGCAGACCTGCCCTCTTTGCCCCCATTCCCAAGGATACGCCCGTAGTGTATGGCACAACCCGTGAGAGGGGGAAGGATACCATGACCACCAACCAGCCCAGTTCGTGTCATGAAACGAAGCCAACCCCGCCCCCACCGTCCGACTCGGTTTCTTCTTTAATGCTTCATGTTTTGCTGGACCTACTCTGTCCTCGTCTTTCTCCACAGTCAAAAGCATGACGGAGGCAGAAAAAAAAAACCAAAGTACGAGACGTGGGCCGTCTTCGCCGTCGAGGGCCCGGTGGGCGGGACTACCGGAGAAGTTTTTGGACGAGTTCTGAACCAACAAGCTTCACAGCGACCATGAAACCGTCACCGTAGGGCGGCATTGCATGAAGAGTTCGGATTGAAAAACTATGCATGTCTGGCGGGGCACAGCATCGAAACAGTTAAGGGATCGGAGCCTCAAGGATAAATTTTGTTTTTCTGGGAGGGTTCGGATGAAAACAAATGATGGGATGAATGAGAACGTCCAAACTGCCAACGTCAATAACCAGCTCTACCGTGGGTGAGGGAAACGCCGGCGTTGGTGAGGACATGACTCGTCGAGGGACGTCAAACCTCGCAGGAAATGGTGATGTCGCTCAATGTCTTTCTTCAAGGATTACGAGAATCATCGCCCGATTCTCACCCCTTCAGCCAAAGCTAGAAGAGTATCCCTTCGTGTATAGGAGCCGGGCTACATGATCTCCTTCGGGGATGTGGAAGGCGAGTCTGCTCACCACCGTCAGGGTTGCACCGTGGAAGAGGTCGGCTGCGGCGTTGGACACCGAACCGGGTGGTCCTTGCTGCTTGCCTGGATGACTGAACCCTGAACCGCGGTGAAAGGGGGGCCTTCCTCGGCAACGGACGTGCATCGGTGAACCAGCTCGAAAGAGGACATTTTCTCCCGCCACCGAATCCTGGCATTCCAATGTTTGGATTTTGTCCTCAAAGTGCCGGGGAAACAAATGCGACCTTGGCACTCTACAATGGGCGACGAGGCTTCTCATAATAGTAGCCCAGGGGAAGAGGCGAAATGAGAGAAGAAGGGGGGCCTGGCCCAACTCATGGCATCCAGACCACGGCAACGGAACCACGCGATCTCATGATCGGCCGCGAACCGTGATTGCACTCTGTGCCCAAAACACCGTTCTTGGATGATTCGGTTTCCGTTTTGGGCCAGCCGGGGATTGGCCCAATCTGCGGGATTCAATGATCGACAATAAAACGGGGGCGGTAGCGTGGATTCTGGGGAAGGCCGCGAAAGCTTCGGAGCTAGGTCGAGAGTTTTAATTGTATCTACAATATTTCATCTCGATAACGACTAGATTATTGCAGTATCGCCTGTCGTCTGTTAGCATCTCGGCGCAGGCAAAGAAAGTATGCCCCAAATAATTTCGAGGCTCTGATGTGTGAAGATGTAGATGTCGGTCTATTGACAGAATGAACCAAGTGCACAGAGACACCTGTCGCCACTGTCTCTTTACCGTACCTTAATCAGAGTCAGGAGACTATCTGAGAGCTGCCGTCCATTTTGCCCCTTGTTCGTGAGACCGATTCGGGATACGCCGCGCCGGACCGCACGAGCCTCAGACATCAACCAAATCTCAGTCCGATTCAGTTGGCAGCGACGGAGCAGCAAGAAGGGAAAAGAAAAAAATGTTTCAGCCAATGTAATCTATAGGTGGAAGGCTTAAGTCCTGGGACGAGATGGTTGTATTGCTGGCGACTTAGGCATGGTTCGTGTTCTCAGATTCAGGTGAGGCTCCCGATTAGGCAAAGGGCCCCCCGTATCCTCGGCTCCTTTAGGCTTGGTTGGTTTTCGATGGGGCAACTAGCGAACGACATGCTGGAAGGAACTGTTGTGCTGCTCGTGGATCGGTCGGGAATAGATGGCAGATTAGAGTGGTAAGGGCCTAAGGCAACCTCAAGTTGCATGTCGTGGACGCTTTCGGATGCGCTCTGCAGGATGTGGCTTCTAAGCCAAGGCTGTCAGGCGACGAAGCTGCAGCCGATGCCGCCTTGGTTCTGCGACTCGAGAAAATTGAATGCAAAGGCAAAGGCGTTGTTGGCATGTCTCAGATACAGCCCGAATCCAAGGACCGTTGCAGGCGACGCCGACGGTTCTCTCAAAGAGGCGGCTACTTGTCAGCGGTCATCACACTGGTGTCGCGCGGCCAGAGCCCAGCGCGTCCAGACCCAATACGTAGATGATGGATCGTGGTCTCGCCTCGAAAGCAATGGCCCGACATGTGGGCCAGCCCAGTCATTATGCAGCGATTCGGCCCTTGGGCACCCACTGAGTAAAAAGGATGCTTAAATCTAAAACAGAATCTAAACCGAGAAAAGGTTGTCGGCTTGTCCATCCACAAACATGAGCAGAAACACGCCCAAGCAAGGCCTGAGGCTGGAACTGACGCCTAGTGCAAATCACCACTAGCGTTACCTCTTCGTCAACGTAGTAGCAGGCGCCGGCGTCTTCGCTTGGCCGTTGGATCTCGGTCCCATCAATTGTGCCGACTTCGGGGTGGCTGTTATGGTGAAACAAGCCGTCTTTCTCAAGAGGGCTTTTTGAGATGGCGTCTAGGCCAAGACAATCTGGATTACACTCTAGGCCACCCTCATCGGCCCGCCTATGGCCAAGCCTCGTGACGCGACATGACATGTCGGCTTGGGAGAAGCTAGAGAAAAGAAGCAAGATTCGAAGGATGCAAAGACTGATGGTTGGAGGTCAGCCACGAGCAGCAACAGGCCCGCAAGGCTGGCTCCGCCGTATATTGCTACCGTGTCAGCGTATCCGGAGATAATAGGGTATCGCCTGTTTTCTTCCATGATCCAATCACCCCGCGGAGGAAGCCATGACTGCTCGGCTTACGGTCTTGGTTTAGGAGAACGCTGGACAGGCTGGCGATACCCAGAGGGCCCGGACAAAAACGGGAGGGAATACGTATGATCATGACGAGATGATATCGCTTGACGGGCATTGTTATCAAAGTGGGACCTGGATCGAACGATTTGGGCAGAGTATATCCGCAGCGAAGAGGACTATGAAGTATATACGCTAGGTCGTTGTAGAGAATGTGACGGTGCCGGTGACGGCTGCAAACCAACGACGTGGGACGCTCAGAGCATCGTGGACCTCTGGCCAGAGGTCTGAGCATCGTTGACGGCGGGTGAGGGCCAATGCGGATGGATTTGGAAAGCAAAATCGACCCTTCACGTCATAATCGGGGAAAGCGTCCCTCGTGGATCTGGGTCTCCGGCTCCGTCGGACCCTCTGAGAGGCATGGTGGCTTTCGAGATCCCGGTGAAGACGCGGAGCTGGTCGATAGGTTTTTCCCCGTTGAAGCAGGGGATGCAGAGTGAAGAATGCTCAGATCGGAGACTCGAGAGCTTCGATGCGCGTGTATGGGCCATGTTCAATGGCGGGTGGAGGATTTCCCCTCGCAGAATGGCAGAGTCGGGGATGTAATGCAGGTGGTGGACTGGTGAATCGATGTTGAACAGGGGAAAATGGGAACAGGGAAACATCGTGGTAAGTTGTGGGTCGATGAACCTCTGGAGTCTGGAGTCTGGACTCTCTTTTCAGTGGCCGAATCACCATCAGGAGTCTCAGGTTCTGCGGAGAGCAGGGGCACCCGGGGGCTCTCTCCACTGATTCCCAAGAAGTCCAGTTTCCCCTTGCGCTCGTTGTTGATTGGCTCTGGGACGGTGTTCCTGCATTAGCGCACCTTCTCAATGGCGCCGTGGCTGAGCGTTTCAACTTGAACTTGGAAAGGGCATCCTCGTAAAGGAGAATGGAAGGCATCCAAAAAAAAAAAAATCAGCGGTATACGTGCTCTGTATTCGGGAGGCAGCTTACTTCATACACTACAATGCAGGGACCTGGACCTGCCAGTTGATCCGCTCAGACAATCGTCTCTTGTCGGTCGTCCTTGGCTTCGACTCCCGACTCCCGACCCGACTTCTTGACTCTTGAGGACGAACGTGCATCCCGTCCGTCAGACGGCCCAGCATCTGTCATTCATTGGGTGCCCCTTTTACTCGCTGTCCAAGCTTCCCTCATCCAATCCTTCCCTCACCATAAGGTAGAACGGAGGCAGAGTGGCCCGGGTAAGGTAATATTCTGAAGGGTGATGCATCCAATCAAGAAATTGACGCCGAGAATCCTTCGGGCGGCATCCGTACTCTGCACTCCCAAGTCTGGGACGCCACAAGTACGGATGATGGATGGACTGCGCATAGATACGGGATGAGTGAGGTGAGCGTCATCGTCCATCTACGAAAGAGCGGATATGCAATGCAGCAGACACATGCGGACAGTAAGTTTTGGTGCCGTGCGCAGCTGCAACTGCAAGCTCAACAGCATCAACCTTCCCGAATAACGTTGACTTGGCCGTATCCTGATTACGTGCATCCTCAAATTACGATATGCTCCCCGAACCGCCGTGATCCCCAAAGCGCTGGCTGGCTAACGTTAAGCGCGGGAGACAGCGTGTCGCGGACCTGGGATATCCCGTCCATCCACTCAGGTCCCATCTACTACAGTAAGGTACCTAGGTACCTATCTTAGTGTAGATACCGTAACTACGGCGTGTTGTCAGCCAGTGAAGTGGACAGATGAGAGCGGGCCTCTCACCTAAGACGTCATGATTGGCTGCTTAGAGGGCGGCGCAGAACCACTCGCGAACACTGAAATCCGTCGATTGGCTAAAGGGAGAACTGAGTGGAGGTGAGAGAGTACGTACCTTGATCATTGAGGCACTCAGGTACTTACCCCTGACTAAGGTACCTTACCTTAAGGTAAGAAAGTGCACCCTTGCGGTTGCAGTCACATTTGCTCCCACCTCAGTTGCCAGCCATCACAGCCAAAATCGAAGTTGCAGTCCGCCTTCAAACGTCGCCAGAGCCACTCAACACCTCGAGACTCACCATTTCCGCTACGGGAAATGGTGTAGCGCACAAGGCAAGCCACGGGGTTGTCTGCCACTGGCCATTTGTCCTTGAATCTCGCAACGCCCGGCGTCCAACGCATCGTCCATCGCCCCTCCGCCCTACGCCGTAACGTTGTGCGTGCCAAACGCATTTGGGGAAGGCACTGGAAGTTGAGAGATCTTGTAGTACCTAAGGTAGGTAGTAGTAGTAGTAACGGCCACCCAAGCGCCATATCGAATGGAAGCCGTTCAACACAGTTGTTTTACGACTATCCGCAAGGTGCCGAGCGAAGGCATAGCAACAAAACAACCTAAGTCCAGTGTGAAGTGGATTGGCCAAGCCATGTCGTCCGAAGATACCGCACTCCAATCCAAAGTACGTACCGTGATCAACCAGCCTGGCATATGGCAACCGTTGATCGACTACGCCTTCATCTCAAGCATAGCAGGCGGTGCCATCTAGTCTCAGCCCAGCACCACCGCCATCTCCACATGGCGTCGGTTGCTATTCGTGTGCTCGAGGCGGCTATCCAGAATCTGAAATTCGAGCATGACCTACATATCGTCATTCTCCATGCAGTACGGAATACGGATAGAGTAGTATGCCACGCTGCATTACTCCGGAAGGCTGAGCTTCACCCAGTTCTCACCTCCACCGCATCCAATTCGCCCACAAAGATTCACGCTGGAGCCACGGGAGTTGACTGATCCCGGCAAACGCAAACATCGTGGCCGCATGGATGATAATAGACATCGGTCATCCAGGGGCTCTCTCTCTCTCTCTTCCTGGCTCCGATCCAGCTAGAGCTCGCCCGAATAGGAACCTTTCAGGTGTCGGATCATGGATGGGCGAGAAGAAGAGGCAGTGCTGTCTCTGGGGCCCATCCTTTAATCCCATTCCCCGTCTGCCCGTTGGACAGTGACAGACCTTTTCTTCGAGGATCAACCCCTGCTCATGTAGTGTACTGAAGTAGAGCAGGACGAGGATGGGTGAGAGACCCCCCATGTCCAGGGTCATTCACATCCATGGCCGTGCCATGGATCCGCGGTGCCCCAGTCCGTGCTGGACTGGTGCTGGTGGGCTTGCACTTGGACCTGCGCTACTACTAGGAGTAGGTAGCCCACCACTGGCTGGCCCCACTCCGTCCCCTTCCACCCACCATCTCGACAAGCATGAGCATGAGCCTGAGCAGAGCCCCCCCCCCCCCCCCCCCCCCCCCCCCCCGGCTCATCGCCTCCTCAGGTGAGGAACCAGAAATCTCACAGCCAACCGTTCCCCCGTGAAAGTAGTTGTTCACTTGGTATATAGAACCCTTCTCTTCCCGCTGCTGTTTGATGTTTCTGTTCTTATCCCTCATCGAACATTTTTCCTACTTTCGTTCTACCAAACAAACAGTCCATTCGCTTTCTGAGAGCAAAGTCATTCGCTTCTTTCTCTCAACTTAATACCAACTTAGTCTTTTTTTGTTTCATTCGTTTTCAGAACAAAGTCCACTGTCACTTCACGGAAAGAATCACCCTTCCAACTTTCAAGATGAAGAACACTGTTGCTCTTCTGGCCCTCGCCGGCGTCAGCCAGGTCACCGCTACCGTATGTACAACTCATCCCCGCCATATCCCACGGCATCTCCTGCAGTACACTAACATGCTTCACAGGGCTGGAACAAGTTCCCTTCTTTCGACTGCCCCGACAACACTGACAACAAGTGTGACGACAAGCAGAAGGGGGGTTTCTCCTGGGGAGATCTCAGTCCCGGATCGTTCAGCAACTATGGCGGATTCGACTTCAAGGGCTGGACCTGCGGAAGCGACTTCTCCAAGCGCGACCTCCTGGCCCCCCGCACCTTCGGCGGCAAGGTCATTGAGGGTTCTTGCGGTCAGAAGAAGGAGACCTCTCCCTCCTTCGGCTGCGGCTCCCAGTCCGGCTCCCCTGACAAGTTCTCCATCGGTCACTTCGACGTAAGCGTCGAGTTCGACTGCGACCTCGAGTTCCACTACGACATGCCTGACGGCTCTACTTGCAAGCACCGCTCTGCCTGCTCCAAGTCCGGTACCAGCGTCAAGAACACCCAGTGTGGTGGTGCTAAGAACGTCACCATCGTCTACCCTCCTCAGCCTTCCAAGCCCAAGTCCACTTGCGGTGTCGGCATCCACACCATCAGCTTCGACTGCAGCCCTCCCAAGACCACCGTTCCTCCCAAGACCAAGACCAGCGCTCTTCCTTCCGCCACCACCCTGAGCACCGCTCACACCAAGCCTGCTGAGACTACTTCTATCCCCGTCGGTGAGAAGACCAGCACCAAGCCTGGCCAGCCCCCCAAGGAAACCACCTCTGCTCAGCTTCCCTCCGTCTCCATCCCTGGCAAGGACACGACCACTGCTGTTGTTCCGTCCGTGACCAAGCCTGTTGAGTCTGTCACCAAGCCCGTCGAGGAGACCACCTCTGCCGCTCTGCCTTCCGCCAGCAAGCCTGTTGAGTCTGTCACCAAGCCCGTCGAGGAGACCACCTCTGGCGCTCTGCCTTCCGCCAGCAAGCCTGTCGAGTCTGAGTCCAAGCCCGTCGAGTCCGTGACCAAGCCCGTTGAGCAGACCACCTCCGCTCAGCTGCCTACCGTCTCCATCCCCGCCAACGGCACTCAGCCTGCTACCCAGCCCGCCGAGTCCAAGCCCGTTGAGTCCATCACCACTCCTGCCGTCCCCGAGACCAAGACCACTGTCTACGACACCACCTCCACCGTCTACACCACCACTGTCCAGACTGTCACCTCTTGCGCCCCTGAGGTCACCAACTGCCCTGCCGAGTCTCGCACTCCCATCATTGTCACCGCCACCATTCCTCTTACCACCACCGTCTGCCCCGTCACCGAGACCATTGTCCACACTCCCGGTGCCTCCAAGCCCGTTGAGCAGCCTTCTCAGGGCGTCTCCTCCCAGAAGCCCGTCGAGTCTGGTTCCATCACCAAGCCTTCCGTCACTGTCCCCGCTGGCCCCGTTGAGACCCTGCCTTGCCCTGATGTCGTTCCTCAGTGCTTGAGCACCTGGATCTTCTCTTCTGGCTGCAAGGATAACTCCGACGTCTCTTGCTACTGCCCTGACGCTGCCTTCGTTGAGAACGTCTTCAACTGCATCTACTCCCACGGTGCCAGCGACGACGTCATCTCCAAGGCCACCGAGTTCTTCCAGGGTATCTGCGCTCCTCACATCCCCGAGAACCCTGCCATCGTCACGGTCCCTGCCACCATCATTCCCGTCATCACCGTTTCGGCCACCAAGCCCGCTGTTACCAACCCTGCCGAGCTCACCACCGTCACCGTTGACAAGACCATTGTCGTCCCCTGCGTCACTGACGGCACCACCGTCCCCGGCTCTTCCACCACCGCCACCATCAAGACCACCCTTTCGGTTCCTCGCGTCTCCTTCGCCACCGACTCTGCCTCCGTGGTCGTTCCCGTCCCTGCTCCCTCCACCCCCGCTGCCACCAACCCGGCTGCCACCGTCTCGACCCAGGCTCCTGGCGCCGACGCTCCCTACCCCACCACCCCCGCCGCCGGCGCCAGCAAGACCACTCCTGTTGGCACTGGTGCCGTCGTTCCTACCACCACTGGCGTCGTTGTCGCCGGTGCCGGCAAGGCCACCTTCGGTCTTGGTGCCGTTGTTGCCGCCGCTGTCCTCGCTGCTTTCTAAGCAGGGTAACAGTATCTTTCTCCAAGCAAAAGGTATTTCTTGAGCGGAGGAAGGCAAATCCCCCAAAATCTTTTCCTTAAATGTCTCAATGTCGCTGCACGCAAATCTGTAATCTACATTCCGCAATCATACGTATCATTCTTACGATCCTTACGAACGAAACATATCTTGCATGGGTGGTGGTCTGGTATAGACATCACCCTATTTTATCACACTTGGCCACAAAACAAGAGCGCTGCGGAAGGGGAAAACTGTAATACAGTCTTCTGCATCTCTGGCCCTCCTGTTCTTGTTTTCCTTGTTTGTCTTTTGATTGCGAATTAAAAGGAGGTTCAGCGGGAGGAGTCGGAATCAGAGTTATACCCTGGCTGGTTAAATTGTTAATAGTAATAAATGCGCTATACTGAATCTTGGTCTTCTGCGATAGGTGACATGGTGAAATCAAGTCGACTTAGTCGCACATTCCCCAACCAGCGTTGGTTGCTGTGGTATAGACGGTCGAGTCAGGTGACTGACAGTCTTCACCAACAAAGCCAACCATCACCCCAACCCCTTTTCCCTTGGAGGTGAAGGGATTTTCGTCGATTTGGCCAACTGGGTTCAAGAGATGTGACGCCAAGAATGGATATAGGGCGCCTGCGTTACAATAGACATATGGGGACGCTCATACCGGGCGTTATGCTGTGCGATTGTGTGGAGAGGCCCGGCTGCCAATCACTGCTGCTACTTTCTTTTTCTGGGTTGATTCGTGACATATCGTCAGAAATTTTGTATCATTCAGGCGTTCCCTCGTTGATATCTCGGCCCAGCGTCGTTTTCTTGTTACCTAACCACCCGTTTCCGACTCATATCAGGTGAAGGATCAGGTCAGTGTAAATGGTAAGACCTTGAACCAACGAGTGCCAACCACAGAATGCATCTCAGCCCGCTATTGCCTTCCCGAGGCTACCCCGAGATAGTTTTCCATTTTTCTTCTTTTCGTGATACCTGGGCTCATCGACTCAGAAGGCGGAAAGTCGTGCTGTCTCCGCCGAAGCCGTCGACGAAGCCGAGAAAAGCCCCGTGTGTGTGACCAGTTTAGAGACCGCATCCTGTACTCGCTCGGTGCAGGCGCGTGCAGAGCCCGACAACGTAATGTCCCAGAAGAGTTGATCGGCGGAGGAAAGGCGTGCGTCGCCTGGCTGGTCAAGTGAGCAGCTTTCAGCGAAGTCCACGCTTGCCGCGATCGATTCTCAGCCAGCGGCAATCATGCAAATCTTCAGACTTGTCGGGTTGCTTTAGGATATGTAGCCCATCTGATGGATGTTATCTAGGGTGGTCATCGTGCTCAACAATACTCCTTGAACTTCTAGACAACTCGAGCGCCGTGGTGGTTTTGGTGCTGCATACAACTCAGCCCTGCGAAGTGACGGAACTGACGCAGAACTCACTTTGGAGAGACTCTAGACATGCGAAGTAGGGAGGAACAAGTCGAAGAGGGCAAGCAGCAATTTGCGCAATCGGTCGGTCTCTTGTCTATTACTAGTTTGGGATCAGATTCCAAAGACCCGAATTCGACCTACTACCGCCGAACATGGATGGATTTATATGAGACGTTCTGCGGCGTCAGCATCTCTCGAGTAGCGAGCGCACTTCGGGTGCAAAAGCGATGACAATGACCTACCGTAAATAAACACCGTGCCAATTGTAGCCGCGGTCCTCCTGAGCGTGAGTTCTCCGTGGTGTCCATGACGGAGGAAGCTGAATACCCGGAGGACCACTTCCTTTTTCGGTGTCAAGCGTCCAGCTGCCGACAACTGATCCTCGACCCCGACCGTCCTGCCCGCGGCGAGTATCTCGTGTCGACGGCTTTTCGAACCCGGAACCCATCCCGCAGGGTTAGCGGACACATGACGTGCCACAATTCTTCACAACCGATTGCGCTTCGCACGGCAGGGTGAAATGTCCAGGCTTGTTTTATTCATAGCATGTCAGCAGCAGCTGTCTCATATTTGAGCCCATATTACTCGTCCGATCTGGCATAGGGAACGTGACGTAATCGAAGTACGGTACCCCAAAGATTTGTTAATGTGTAGCATCACTAAAAAAGCTTGTATTAACGGTTTTTTGTATGTCTGGCTCGATCAGCCGACCAATGCTAGAAAAATAACATTAAACTGATGAATATAATGTAAAATAGCAATGTGCGTTGAATCATGGGACATGACAGTCATGTCATGTCCCATATCGCTCATATCTTGTAACCGGTCCCTCCCTGGAAGATTGTAAACGCCAGAACACGCCGCGCCTCGCACAACGCTCTATGCATCGATTCAGATATCTTCGTCCGCTCTATCTGTTTTTCCTTATATCTTCAGTCTCTTCCCGATTCGGAAGCATAATCATCTACTAGGCTTTGCATCTCAGGATCATGTGGCGCCAAGCGGCCCTTGAGCCTGCGCTCGAGGTGCTGGGCTTCTTCGAACGAGCCACGGCGTCCCCAGTTGCGGGGCTGACGCTTGAGGAAGGCCCCGACGGAGCCCAAATATCCTTCGTGTCGAAGAAAGTACGCCTGCTTCTTGCCTTGGGACCAGAACTTGATAGCGTAACTAAGTGTGTTGATTGTTTGGCGGTGTCCACGAATGAAGGAGCCGCCGAAGTAAATGTGATCGAGATTATGGATTTGCGATTGGAGGAAGGCGATTTGACCAATATTGTTGGAAATGGCATACAGGAGTGATCTCGATACGTCGGCGCTGGAAAATGGCTGGTCTGAGGCATTCTCTCCGGCGTGGTGGCCCTCTTCCGCCGACTCCTTGGATCGATTCTTGATGTCGCCGTTGTGGAGGCCGCCGTGGTCTTCCGCTTCATTTTCCGCCGTGCGCTTCATGCGGAAGACCTTGCCAAAGGAGGACGCAATGGTCGTGCTCTTGAGGCCGATCTTTCCGTAGTCGCCGCCGTAGATGTCACCGACAAGCATGTCCACCTTGGCATTGTCCCCTTGTTCTGATGCGTCCAGCATCTCATCGAATGTGCGGGCGCCTGTGAGGAGTGATAGCAGACCCCAAAGCGTACCGCCGCCGAGTGACGTTCCACCAACACGTTGGTAGTCGCGCGGGCCTGAGACCTTAAGCATAGAGACTCCAGAGCCAATATTGACGAGAAGGTAGGGATATATATTGTCTGACGGGGAGACGAAATGCATCGGGTCGGTCTCGCTGTAGGTGAAGACCTCTCGAGGGATCTCTGTAATGAAGAAGTCAAGACCTGAACGTTGGGCGCCGGTGGTTAGCTTCCGATAACGTGATAGGCGCAATTGGCATCCTCACCGATGATCAAGCACTCCATCTCTTCCTCCCGCACCACGTCGACACCCAAAACGTCGCGCATCTTGTCGTAGAACTTGAAGGCGCCACCGCCGGTGGCCATGACGATCAATTCACTTGGCCGAGAGCCGTTGAGTGTTTGTTGCTTATCCTTCAGGTGGCGCATAAACTCTATGCAGTCGTCGATGCGATCCGTCTCAAAGTTGAGGAAGTTGAGGCGGCCGCCAGGCTCCTTAGAGCCTGCCTCGCGCGTGAAATAGACGAGCTTGATCAGAGAGCCGCCGATCTGCGCAACATTGATGTTAGCTTTTGATCGAGGGGTTCAGACCCCGTGAGGGGGCAGTAGCAGGCGCATACATCGACGGCGATATGGCTCACGACGGCATGGTGGTTCGGTAAACGAATATCGCTCGTCTCGTGGTGGGTCGGCGATCCTCGACCATTGTTGCTCGGAGAACTCGAGTCTGGGTCAACGATGAATGCGCCTTTTACGTTGATGCGAACGGAACCCGGTCGGATAATGGTATTGTCAATCTCCTCGGTGCTCGTCATGGTACGGGCTCGTGTACAAACGTCGACGCCAGCCTGGATGACTGGCTCGGTGATTGTGGTGGTGGTGTTCTCGTCGTCGTGGCGGAGGTGGTCGTCGGGTCGGGAATCATCGATGGCTGAGGCTCCAGGATCGGGCGCGGGGCACATGCTCGGTCTTTATGGCTTCGCGGTCCGGCGCGCGGAGAGCAAACGGCGGTGGCTTGGGACGGTGCAACTCATCAATTGGGGGTCCAAGAGCAGGACGGTGCGGTTCGCGAGAGGACGCTGCGAGGCGGAGGACGGATGGGGACGGTGCGCGGCGGTTGATCGAGTTGGTGCCGCAGCAGGGTTCGCCTTGCGCCGGTCAGTTCGCTTCGGAGTTGAGGAGACGAGGGCGAGGTGGAGGAGGAGGGGGCAGTCATCGAGGGGTCAAGATGGAATTAATAGAATAAAAAAAAGTGAGTCGAACCGATTGGAACCCTTGTTTGGTCACTTTGCTCCGTTTGTGAGAGGTGCCCGCGTCGTATCTCCGGAGGGTTTTCTTATCGATACAGCGATAAGAGAGGGGGGAAGCAACAGAAAACGCCGTGAGAGTACCTCAAGTTCTTCGTACCTTGGAGCGAATCAGATGTACTCCTTCCTATCTCGGCAAGTGCCAAAGCTTCTCACCCCCGGAAACTTTCTGGGGATTCGGCCGCTAAGAGCCTTGGACCTTGGTTGCCCTTGCGTGGAAAAGACCCCGTTTCTTTCGGACATAAGGTTACCAAGACTTTGGTTGCCCTGCCGTTTGGCCGAGGCTTTCAGGGTGTTTGCTGCCAGCCCCACTGCAACTGGACCGCAACTGAACGGCGGCAGAGCGGCTCCTCGCAGCAAACAGCACCTCATCCGCAGACATTAAGACAACTTGAGATACCGTAAAGTATCACGTACAAAGGCGTTGACCAACTGGCGGAGACGCTTTCCATTTGCCCTGTGTTTCCAGCCAGGCTCAAACCCGCCTCTCATCGCCTCTACCTCAGACTTATCCACGCACGCAGCTGTGGAGAAGTCAAAGCAGAGCTGTACCTAAGCTACCTTAATTACTAAAGTAAGCACTGCTGCTGCTGGCTCTGGCCGGTTAGCTAAGCCTAAGGTACTTTGAGGTTGACAGACGGATACGGAATGACATCATCGCAACTACGTGGAATTTATTTGCTCTTTCGGCATCCATCACATGTTTGAACTGGCACGTCATGTTGCTCGTTGGCAGAAGCCGTTATCCACCATCCAGTAATCGGTCCTTGAGCCCAAGTCACGAGGCCCTGCCACGTCATCTGACGAATTGTGCCATCGCCCTTAGC
The DNA here is from genome assembly GCA_036785495.1 of Colletotrichum neosansevieriae. Taxonomy (NCBI): domain Eukaryota; kingdom Fungi; phylum Ascomycota; class Sordariomycetes; order Glomerellales; family Glomerellaceae; genus Colletotrichum; species Colletotrichum neosansevieriae. The sequence continues at coordinate 98,761 of JAVHLV010000120.1, read as the reverse complement.
TCTATCGACAGCCCAGGCAAGCTGACTAGGCCATCATGTTAGCGCCAAAATGACCAGCTCAGGATTGTGGCAGGGCTGAATGGAATGCACTGATAAATGCTCTGGCTGAGTGCACTCACCGGAACGGACCCGGCTTCTAGCGGCCACAAGACAAGCGAAACAAACACCTGCTGTCATTCCTGGAGCTGAAGAAGCGCGGCAAGAGCGCTCTACGGATGCTGCATCGAAAATTGCGGTTGTCTTCGTCTGGTAACCATAGCAGGCCAGCCCCGATTTGGCCAGGACCAGGACCGGACACACCCCACATGTTTCGGCGTGGTGCGGAGACCAGCCCGATGCTGGCCGGGTAGCCCCGGCGAGTACAACTACCTTTCTGTCAGTATTCCGAATCCTTGATTGTCTTTTCAAGGTGGATCGAATCGATTTGAGTCTTTTCTTGTTATCCGGTAAGTTTGTCTGCTTTTCTCACTACACCTTGTTCCGATTGCGCTGATTTGCTACACGCGATCATGTCAGGAGACTTGTCATCCGCTCTCCATTGAGCAAGCTCAAAGAGGCTGTATCTGTAGGTAATCGAGCTAGCGACAATTGGCCGGTGACCGGTGCTGCGTATTCATACATTTCTTTTAACATGTATGGCTGCATTGTTCTGATAATCGAAGGTGACAAGACTTACTGCATGGGACCCAGGTTTGTGTCTGATTGAAGGAGAATGTAAATACTGCCGAACACTTCGAACCAGTGCTGACCATTCTATGATTTGAAAGCTTCAGAAAAACAGGTTAAAAAAATGAATATAGGTCGAAGACGGGAATATCACAATGGAGAATGCACGAAACACGACTAGTCATACACGTTGTGCACTCTGGAACTAAAGTTCCTTCTAAGGCTGTTCTCTCTTTAAGGTACTTAAGATGCTAGAGGGCGGCTAGTGCTGTTTTCGCTCCGGGAGTAAAGGCCGCTACGAGAGCCAAACAAGGGATTCACTGTATCAGCATAGTTCTCATAGAAGGCGCTTCAACTTAGGCACCGGGCCAGCCTTCCCAGGGTTAGCTCGATGAAACCCCAGAACCCACGAATCACAGCCTTGTAAGTCTCTCGCCGGCTGCCATGATGGCTCAGCATACTCCCACTCGACAAGATACTGCAACCCCGTTCTCTGAGTCTTGCCGGCCCATTTGGAGTCGAGAATGGCCTTGAAAGTCCAGCGTTCTTCGTCAGGCTTGCTATGATACTTGACCGTCACACGTCCTTCCTTGTCAGCTTCGGGCTCAGAGACCTCGGCGATGCAAATTGGCGTCGTCGAAGTGAGAGTCGACCTCTCGATTTCCCTAGTGGAAAGTATCTGTATGGAGTCAGTACTTCTGATCCATGTGTCATACATGAGGGACCATTCCAGCCAAATCTCGGGGGTGAGGCATGTATCAGGCACGGTCTCTCCGTGGTCGATAACATCGCTGTAGGGGGAGGAGGAAGACAGTATTTTGCTGAAATGGCTCCAGGAGGCGTCGATTTCGGGAGCGTTTACCCATGCGTCGCAGAAGAGACCAACGATCGATACCAATATCAGGATGACGGAGCGCTGCTCACCATGCCCAAACTTCCAGTAGTTCCAGTTTTCAAAGTGGACGTATAATTTCATGAGACAGAGGACTAGGGCCCTGTCGGCGAAACCTTTGACTCCTGCCTGCGTCGTTTGTGTGAGTAGCACACGACGTTCACACGGGGAAGTGCCCATGATGGCTTCGCTAACATGGTCGACAATGGCAGCTTCATCAGGTCGTGGGCCGTTCTGAGCTTCCGGACTTTCTAGCTCGATAAGGAGGGTGCGTATTGCTGTTCTGACGGGGGGAAATCGCATAAAACTGTGGATATCGTTGATGTCGGCGCCAAACCTCCTGGCAAGACGGGCTAGATCAGTGTGAACTGCTATACACGTTCTGGTAGGATCTTGTTGCGCATGAAGGGACTTGAACCAATAGTCCCTCGGCCATGTTGTCCAGCGTTTTGGCCTGGATGCAAACGCGACCTCGAGGAACGCGCCGTCTGAGACCATCTGACTGTTATAACGCCAGGTCGAATCAGCGTGCCGTTCCTGGAGAGCTGAGTTCATGAGTCTAGTTACGAAGTCATGCCCGGCATGACTGGGGAAGCCAAACAGTGGGGCTGACATCGTGTGAATGACCCCTAAATTGGCGGGAGAAAGGAACAAGGTTGATTACGCAGGTGTATAAGTGAAATGGATGCAATTTGCTGATGGCTGCTGCGAGGCACCACTAAGTGAAAATACGCAGAGTGAAGTTGTCACCAGGACCACACGGATTGGGAAACATGTTTGGTATTTGTATGCAGTCAGTGTCAGAATTGTGCCTACTGCAGCACGAGCGAAATGACAAAGTCTTTCACAAAGGTCGTCGGCGGGAGACGGAGGAGCATTGTTCGATATACAGCATTGAAGTTAAAGACAAAGTGAGAAATATATAATGAGTTACCCGTAAAAGCGCCCTTTGACAATGCGCCGAGGATATACTACGCAACCTGCGGTAAAGGCTTTGTCTCGCGAGAACATGAGCATTGTAAGTGTAGCTTATGGATGCCCTGTTCGAAACAAGATGGGCAAGCTCCTGCGAGGACTTCTTTCGCGCGAGAGCGGAGAGATTCAAGAGCAGTCTGAGCTACCCATCGCGATATCTGTGTCGTCAAGTCACTGGTCGTTATGATGTTGATGGCAAAGACGTGATTTCACAGATGCCGGTACTTGCGACGCCCTGCATCGGAGCACATGTGTCGAGACAGGCACGTGAAATTGTCAATGGGAATCTTGTAGTGCCCGTCGGATTCCCGTGCTTCTGCTCACGTAAGGGGTTTCACTGAACAGAATGCCAAGTCCGGGGTGACGGCGAGACAGCCGTTGTTCTCAAACGTGGCATGCGACAGCCCTGCAGGTTCCGCTGGCAAAGAGTGCGCGTCCTTGTCGCGGTAGGGAGGGGTTCCCAATATGATGTTTCTCGTCAGTCAGTTGTCCTTCAGCGAGATATTGTCAGAGAGATGGGAATTGAGATGGTGCATGGGGGGCTTCAAAAATATGCAGCTGTACTGAAGTAATCTTGACTGTACGCTGCCAGGACTGGAGGCTCGATGAATGATCGCAGGTGATAGATGTGGTGGGGATCAGTCTAGGCTGGGATCCCTTGGGTAGCGGCAAGGGGGAAGCAGGCCCAGCCAATCAGGTGACGTGTCTGGGCCATGATGTGTGAGGCGAGAGAGCTGGCTTCATGTGCTAAGGTACCCGACAACTAGTATGTCGTTTCGTGGAGTACTTGGTAACCTTTGTGTCCGAAAGGTTACCAATTCGTGGAGTACCTTAGGTAGAGTCTCATGTTAATTGAGTGCCATAGGTGGTGTGTTTAAATGTGGCTAGAGTGGCAGCTCAAGATGCACGTGCATATGCTTTGTGTGTCTGGATGGAAATGGAACAGGAGAGGGTGGGAAAACAAGGTTTTGGGCCCAAAAGACGTTGGTAAGTTGGTGCGCAGATTCCAGGGAAAATGTCTGTTAGAAGGTTGTCGAGTCGCGATGGGATGGGCAGTCGGACATGGGGAAAGCCTGTTGCGAGCTATTCAGTGCCGTCCAATGAGATGAGACTGGACCTGAAGGGCCTGGACGTAGCTAATGCAGCTGTCTCGATACCTTAGGTACGGCAGTTTTCGCAAACGAGTCTCCCTTTAGTAGACAACGCAACCAGAGGGCGGGAGCTGCACAGAATAGCCCGAATTTCGCTATTGCGAGAGGTGATGGTGAGAATTCAGGTTGAAGTCGAGACGAGCGATGCCGGTTGCGTCGGGAGGCAATGCTATTGTTCCTGGTTAGAGTGCGGCATGCGGCAGCAACTGGCTTATTGCTACATATGGATGTGTCGCATATGCAGGACCAATACCTTCGGTATTCCAACACGGGGCAAATGTGGATTCTGCGATTGGCGCGGCTTACTCTGCAGCACACAGACAGACACCTTGAGGTTAGGTTAGGTAGGAATCAAAATAAGTTCTCTCGTGATCGCATGTCGCTGGAACACGAGCCTGGAAGGAGTTGCTGAGTTACTGACATAAAGATGTATGGACGGTTATTGAAACCGAGATCAGACGGAAAACCATCATTTCTCTAGAAGTGAGGTCACAGTTGGCAAGGCAGCAAGATACCCTGCCTCCCTCCCCACTGAATACCCGGTCGCTACCTAAGCAGTGACGATCTAACGGCGTGCGTGGGTGAAAAGCGGCTGTGATGGATAGATAGGATGGTCCCGTCCTAGTATACTCTACCTAGCCGGGTCCGTCGCTCTCTTTTCTTGATTCTCTCTTGGCGTTTCAGTCTCTACTGCGGTCTTTTGTTAAACAAAGTGAGGTGAGAAAACGTGAAATACACAGATAAGCTCCGCCGGAGCGACTTATCGATTGGCTCGTCTTATCTAAGCGGGACCTAGGCCCAAGGTAAGGTGTTAAACATTACGAACCCAGCTTGGTCCTAGCTCTTCTCTGAAGGCAAGTTAGTAAGTAAGTTGAAGTTGTTGAATGCGCGAGGGAAATTCCAGCCGGCTTTGCTTTCGTCTTCCGTCTTTCGTCTTTTGTCCAATGTGCGCCTTGGGACGTGAGACGGGCTGGGCCTCGGGCTCGGGGTATCTAGATGGCTTGCGACTCGACGGCCGCAGGCTGCTTCCATCTATTCCACCGTTTAAATACGCGCAACAGCCACCCTCCCTCTTGTGGAATTCGTCTGAAGAGGATTCCGGCACGCCTAAAGTGCATCTTCTGGCGATGCATGCATTTTATGCTTATCTTTTTACCTAACCTTGGCTTAGATAAGGTAAGGTAGGCAGGACATGAGATTTATGAATGTGAGCGATTGCGCACTGCGCCGTCATATGCCCATCTCTTTGCGAAAGTGGAAGGTAAGGCAATGCCCAATCGAATGCTATGCTTTTACCACTTTGACCTGCCTCCAGGAGAGACCCCATGCTTTCCCGCTTGCATTCCTGAGGTACCGTACCTAGGTTGGTACCTGCCAGGTAGCCACCCCCACTATCCACAGGGCGCCACGAAAGAGCTCCCATCAATGACGTCCTCCCGGTCCAGGCACAGTAGCTGAGAGGACACAAGAGACTGGGAGAGAAAGAAAGACAGAAGGTGAGAGGTATTGGAAAGAGAGAGAGAGAGAAGAGAAGCCACTGGGTTCGACAGCCACCTAAGGTACCTAAGGTACCCTACCTAGTACCTTAGCAGCTATCACAAGCACAAGCTCTTGCATTACCGCTGCAATCACAGAGAGAGAAAAATACGGAGTCAGTCCCACCATCACATTGCATCACATCACACACTTCGAACATTGAACATTCAACATTGCAGCAGCGCATTTCCACCCAACAGTACCTCACCACACCTCGCCTTACACTGGAAGTTATCTGACCTGACCCAACGGCAGGGTGGTTGATACCTTCCATTTTTCCTCTTCTAATTCTCTGTGCCACCTCTCTCCCATCTCTATGAAAAAAGCAAGAGACGACAACAAAGGAAAGGGAAAAAAAAACCATCCGAACTTTGCTTCGCACTTCCCAGCAACCACTCACACGTTTTGTCTCCTCCCAACTTGCTCTACGCCCATCTTTCGCCATCATCATCAAAGGGCCTTGGCCACCTGGCAACAATCCGTCTCCAACCGCCTCCGATACGCGCCTAGGAGAAACCGAGGCCAGACATATTCATCCTCTTCCTCATCCTCTTCCTCGTCGCATCGCATCGCATCGCATCGTATCGCGTCGCGTCTAGTCGCAACTCCGTGGACCCGACCGCCACGCTCCTTTATCGACTCCGCCAGAAGCTGCAGTCGCCTTTCGCTATCACAGTCGTCTTGGCTGCGTCCTTCCTGCCAAACCTCTTCTGCCGCTTCTCTCATACCATTCATTACTCAGTCAACCTTTGATTTCTTCCTCGGCTGTCGTCTGCCACTCCGACTCGACCTTTACCAGCTCTTGTTACCTCAATTGCCTCTCTCCGTGAGGTGAACGACCGCGCGATCGCTTGTCCGACCGGGAAAAATCCCACGATACCGACCTGACCCGGGGAGCAGATAGCTCAACACCTTTTGCACGGTCTCGAGGCCAACAACCCCAAGCAACGCTGTAGACAATTGACAGGCGCACGCACAGCCGGCTCTAGTCGCTGCGCTGCGATCGGGTACCCGAGCTTGGGCTGGTCACCACAGACGAAACATCGCCAATCGAATTCGGACTGCTGGCGCTGCGCTCTGCTGACCTCGACCTGTCCATCTGGACCTGGACCTGGACCGGCCGACCTTGCCCGCCCCCCAAAGGGGTCCCCCCACACTTACCGACACGGAACATTCCATATCGCACATTCCGCAGCCCATCATGAACGGCACTCAACAAGCTCAAGAACCGGTTGCGCAACAGCCTCAGCCTCTGCAGCCCGCGACTACCAATGCCAATGCCAACGCCGACGCCAATGCCAACGCAAATGGCAACTCGATGGCTGCCAAAAAGCGCAAGAAGGAGGGCCTGAAGCCCATCATCACCACCGAGACCCCTCCGTAAGTCTGATGAGCGTTTCCTTTTTATTTGCCTTCTTCATGCTCTCCTTTTGGCTCATTGCCTCTTCCTTCAACGAGCGGCGAACGCCAAGTTGATGGTTTCTATTACCTCAATATCGATGCCATCGAGCGGTCCCCAGGTTTCATTTACACAGGACATTACCTTGCCTTATCACCCTCCACCCGCTATTACCCCTCTATCCTGTTTTAAACAGTGCCCGCTGTGCCCGACGCCGCACGTCCTTGCCTGCGCGTTGTGGCGGGGCGGAGTACGGGGGGTAAATTACGGGGGGATACAGACAGACCAGACCAGTTTGGGTTGTCGAGTTTGTCCAGTCCAGCCAGTCATGCCTTTCCAGTCCAATATGGTACAGCAGCAGCAGCACCGACACGCAGAAGCAGAAGCCAGTCAGTGCCCAGGACCGCACCGCGCATCTTGTCTCACTCCCTGGGAACTATGCAAAGAACAGGATCGCATTGGAATACGCTGCGGGAAAGAAGCAGAAGAAAGAGAACAGAAGAACGAACAGACGGGCGAATGCTAGCGTAACAGACACCCGACGACGGGATCTGTCACTGGATTGGGTGCATCCGCTATTGTTGCACACAGGGCTGGTCATTGGAGCAGACGGGACCCTCGTCTGGCGCGCGAAATGTCGGGCAGAATGGCAAGTGAGGGACCGTACAGGGTGGGAGACAACCGCTCATCCACAGGGTAATACGGGTCGCCAGCTGTTGCCGCCACCGCACCTTTTCTGCCAGGGCCGATGATGTGCAACACCGGTGAGTGGCATCTTGTTGATATGGTCTGCGCCGCGCTTCGCTCCGCCTGTGCGACGGATACCCAAGATGGATGACCGGCAGAAGAAAGGGGTTGGGACTGGGATGAAGGAGGAGGTGAAGTGAGGTGAGGTTTTGGCTTGTTGACTGCGCTGACTGAAGCACATCGCAAAGTGCAGTGCGGCTTTCCATGGGATGCCCTCTGCCGGCATAAAACGAACTGGACCGGATTGGACTAGACTGGACTGGACTGGACTGGACTGGACTGGCAATGCTGGCAACTAACAACCGTCATTTCTGGGCTGGCTGTGCTGCAGATCCAAACTCTTGCTCAACTCTTTCTTTCTTGTTTCATCGGGAAGATGGTGGCATACAGGACGGATATCTCTGTGGCAAAGAGACGAGCTGGAACTGGAAATGGAACTGGGGTAGGGAGGACAACCAGAGAGCTCGACTTTGAGCTGGGTTTGGGCTGCTGGCTGACGCGAGTGCTGCACACCGTCACCCTCCACTGTTCCTGATCCGACCCGACGACCCTGGCCAAGGTGGCCCAGACTTTTTGCGCCGCCAGACCACTCGCGTCCATCATCCTGCTGCTTCTTGGTCTCCTCCTCTCTCCAGCGTGGTCATCGTTGTCGTCGCCATCGCGCGCACCGCACATCACTGACCCCTCCCGCGCTACTTGCCCTGCTTTGCTACCTACCTTACCTCTTTTTTATTTTTATTTTGCCTGTCATTCTAGTTCGGTGCAGGCCCGTCATGTCTTCCATTACCTACCTACCTGACCTCACGTTGCCTTAACCTCTGCCATCCCACCTCTAGCGTCTGCTGTCTACCTGACCATACCTACCTATTATACCTTACCTTACCTGTCTACCTCTCCTCTTACCTCCCTCCTCCCCTCATCCTCAAGGCAGTTTTATTTTTATTTTTTATACCTGCCCTTCACTTAGCCTGCACTGCACGCCCTGGCTGATTGTTCCCGCGCCTCGCCTCGCCTCGCCCGCCCGCCTGCCTTTTTTTTACACCTTACCTACCTTCTACCTTATCTTAATTTTTTCCCTCTCTCTTTTTAACCACCGTCCCTTCTCTTCCACCCCTCCCCTCCCATTCACACCTTTACCCACCCCAGTCCGTCACGAACTGGCTTGACTGGACTTGCCGCTGTCACTACTTTCCCATGTTGTGAGCGGCACCAGTTTCGCACTGGATCCGCCCTCTTATTGTTATTCCCCCCTTCATTCTTGTTTTGATTTTCGACCCCGTCGCTCGGTCTTCCGCCTTTCTGTCCTATTTTCTCTTCACTGCCCATAGAGAAATTATTTGCGCTGGATGCGCAATGTTGCAAACATGAGCTTCCTCAAGACAAGGTTTCTGCTTCTCCGTCTGCCCCCTTCTGAGTTATCGCATTTCTTGGCTGAGCTTCTGGCGTCGCGAAATCTTCACCCGCCTAAACTTGCTGCCATTCTCCACCCCCGCCATTTCAATTGCACTTTTGATAACGCCTTTTCTGCGCCGCGCTGTCTTCGTCTGCATGCTTCGATGCCTTCGAAACACGAGCTAACCCCTCTTTTCTTTGTCGCAGAACCCATCAATTGTCCGCTGCCATGCAGAACTCGCCCACCTCGACATCCTCCGGCGAAGACCCCGCCGAGAACACGGCCGACGAGGAAGACTCTGAGGACTACTGCAAGGGCGGCTACCATCCCGTTCAAATCGGCGAAAAGTTCAAGGACGGCAAATACACGGTTGTGCGCAAGCTGGGATGGGGTCATTTCTCTACCGTCTGGCTTTCCAGGGACAATACGTCAAGCAAGCACGTTGCCTTGAAGGTCGTCCGTTCTGCTGCACACTATACCGAGACCGCAATTGACGAGATCAAACTACTCAACAAAATCGTCCAAGCCAAGCCTGACCACCCTGGCCGCAAGCATGTCGTCAGTCTCCTCGACTCGTTTGAACACAAAGGCCCCAACGGAACCCACGTCTGCATGGTTTTCGAGGTTTTGGGCGAGAACTTGCTGGGCCTGATTAAGAAATGGAACCATCGAGGCATTCCCATGCCCTTGGTCAAGCAGATCACCAAGCAGGTGCTGCTGGGCCTCGACTACCTCCACCGTGAATGCGGCATCATCCACACCGATTTGAAGCCCGAAAACGTCCTCATCGAGATTGGCGACGTCGAACAAATTGTCAAAAAGGTCGTCAAGAGCGACCCTAGTGACAAGGAAAACAACAGGAATGGTCGCAGGAGGAGACGCACTCTCATCACCGGCAGCCAGCCGCTGCCTTCTCCCCTTAATGCCAGCTTCAACCACAACAATCTCTTCCCCTCCACAAACTCCCACACGAGCCTCAGCCAGATGCTGCACGAAGGTATGCGACGTCCCCAACACCGCCACTGGGGCTCCCCGCGAGTTGCGCCACCGGAAGGCACCCTGGTCATGCCACCCTCTTGGCGCATGCGTACACACTTTTCGGGTCATTTGAGCACGAGCTAACATTATAACCCTCCGCAGGCAAAGGCTCTAAGGAACCCTCCCCAAAGCGCGACGCTGACCAGAAAACGCGCGAAAAGACTGCGTGAGCATACCCCACCTCGCCGAATAAAGTGGATGACTGCGTGTTAATACTGACCGCCTTTTCTTCGTGCAGCGATCTTCTCACAAAAGAAGTCTCGGGCATTTCCCTCGATAAGACGAGCACCTCACCATCTTCCGGAGAAAAGCGCAAGGCGGAAGACGCCCACGCCTTCGACATCATCAGCGTTAAGATTGCGGACTTGGGCAACGCTTGCTGGGTCAATCACCACTTTACCAACGATATTCAGACGAGGCAGTACAGGTCGCCCGAGGTCATACTTGGTGCGAAATGGGGTGCGAGTACCGACGTGTGGAGTATGGCTGCAATGGTTGGTTTTCCCTGAGCAACTTGGTTGATTGTGATCACTGCGCCCTTTTCAGCATCTGCGGACGCTAACTTGTACGCTCCAGGTTTTTGAGCTGATTACAGGCGACTACTTATTTGATCCGCAGTCCGGTACGAAGTACGGTAAAGACGACGACCATATTGCGCAGATCATTGAACTTCTCGGACCCTTCCCTAAATCGCTCTGCCTGTCTGGAAAGTGGTCACAAGAGATCTTCAACCGCAAAGGCGAATTGCGTAACATTCATCGCTTGCGACACTGGGCTTTGCCAGACGTTCTTCGCGAGAAATACCATTTCAAGGAAGAAGAGGCGAAGCGGATCGCCGATTTCCTGACCCCCATGCTGGAGCTCGTCCCTGAGAAGCGTGCCAATGCTGGCGGCATGGCCGGACACCTGTGGCTTGACGATACACCTGGTATGAAGGATATGAAAATCAACGGGCTGGAAGTGGGCAGCCGCGGTGATGGCATTGATGGATGGGCGACAGAGGTGCGAAAACGGTAGGGTGGAACATAATGAAGAGACCGCTTGCGAAGCACAGGGGGCCACCAAGATACCATCTGTAATCCAAATGAACGGTCGCGGCCCCCACCCAATCCCCCTTGCGTTGTCCTTTTTGCACCGCTCGTCCCCGAAGCCATACCGTAGTATGACTTTGACCTCTCTCTGCAAGCACCTTGCAGCAAGAACAGCAGCACGGTGCATGGAGCTTTGCTCTTTGTGCCAAAGCTAAAGACAGGCATACACCTAAACGCCACTACGCTACGACAACATCATCAACCAATTACGGTAAACACTACTGTGGGAGAAAACAAAGCAAAAAGGGGTAAACCAGCTACCCTCCCCTTTTTGAGTGAAAGATTCAGACTACTTTGATGGATTCTGAAATGAAGGATTAGATATAACTATTGTTTGTACGGAGAAAGCTCAGCGCGGCCAACATCTTGCATGGTAGAGCGAGAGAGGTTGGGTTTGAGGCATAAGTGACGAATTTCAGGAGACAAGATGAGGTCTATTTTTTCGCATTTCGGGGAGAGTGGATATTGATACTGGATGTAGTTGAGCCGCGCTGAACTCTAGGAATGAGATGCACCATAATTGATCAAAACGAGACTGGACTGGTGATGTTCGAATAATGGCGTTGCGCTGTGTATGAACTGTCCGCGATAGACATGTGTCTCGACCTGGACATCTATCTGCACGGGGGATTATCCCATACAAGATGTGCCCGCATCCCTCCCCATCATCCCGGCCGAGGCTGTCATGGCGTTTGGCGATAGCTCTCCCCTTCTCCGAGGAAAAAAAAAGGGGGTGGTTGGGCAATGTCAAATCCAGAGGCTCTGGCGAGGGATGTCCATAAGTTCTCATCTTAGTTGGATAGCTGCTTGTTGATTCAACTTCGCCGGTCCCTTCCTATGAATAGCTGTCTCTGTGACTTGCTTCGGTTGACTATACATAGTTGGACAGCAACTTGGTCGCCGTCGTTGCCATTCAAGGAAAGATACCACCTGGCTCATAACTTCCGGGGGCTAGTTAAGAGGTTGAACATCTTGGGGCCGAGGAGGATTCAGTACGTCGCCAAAGTCACTTGGGCCACCGCAAACAGTTGGGTCCCGGACGATTTTCTTGGGGGTTCAATCTGCCATCTCTCCCAGTCTAACGGCGTATCTTTGCAGTCTCTTTTCGGGATATCGCCTGTTTCCTCGGACTTTCCCATCAATCCCTTCCACTTCGTCCACGACCAGCCCGAACGCCTGTGATGCTCAAATAACATAAGTTTGCCAAGTTCAGCTCCTGTGAAGCGTATGTAGAATACTGGAAACCGCCGCTCTACCTACTCTCTCCGTCTCCCAGCCACCGGCCCTCGTCCAAAATGGTCTTGAAGTCGTACTTGTTGACTCCACCGTTTTGGGTGACTGAAGGATTCGTCGTCATCACCGCGAACACGGCCTTTATCGCTTCTTGCCCTTCGCGGTCATCTTGCGGAACGCCTCCAGACCACCCGCGCCAATCGGGCGGTGTTCAGGCGCACGAGAGACGTCGTAGGTGCTCTTCGGCGCAATCGTGTAACTCGACGGCAGACCGCCGGGACGAGCACGGTTGGAGGTGACGACGGGCGCGAGCATGGCCTCGCGCTCTGCCTCCCTCGCAGTCTGTGACGGCCTTTGGGGAAGGTTGAATTGAGAACTGCCAGCTTGGCGCTGCGACATCTTGAGAGCCCTGAGAAGTGAGTCAGCGAGAGAGACGCATCGTGCAAGTTAGGGGGGGACAGTCCATACGCATAGTCGAATTCGCGGGTCTCGATATGGCGCTTCTTGTAGTCATCCGTGCGCTTGAGGATAGGTCGGCTCCAATCACCCAGGAGGCGCTCAGCCATGCGCTTGATGCCGGGCTCCGGCTTCTTGGAGCGCGTGTAGAAGTAGACAACCTTGCCGATACCGCTGCTGAGGAGAACCTCCTTCTCAATGGGTAGCCTGATGAGAGCCTGAAAAATTTCCCTCTGAATGTTGTACGCAGGGAGACTACCGTCGTTTAGGGGCTCCAAGAAAAACTTGACGTGCTGGAGAAAGTTGGTATCGGGATCGAGAATGGCATGTTGAACATTGTTGCGGTTCAAGAAGTCCTTGACCTGGGGCAGGAGCTTGAGCTTGTGGACAGCGGGCTGGCCTTGCTCGCGCGCAGTGTTGTCCGCCTCACATGCCCTCTCCATGGCCAATTTGAGATCGGCGATTTGCTCGTCCATCTCATCTTCCAGGTCCTATGTCACGCCGTTAGCAGAGGCCCGCAGAGTATCCGGGCAGCGCAGAACTCACGATCTCGTCCTTCTTCTTCTTGCGTTTCGTAGGCCCCTTCATCGCGGCATCCAGAGCTCGATCAATCGCACGGCGCCTACGCTCTTCAGGAGACAGATGCGACTCATCATCAATCTCGGGGGATGCAGCCTTGGATCGTGGCTTCCTCTCGCCGCCAACCCCTGCGCGTCTCGACTTGCGAGCCGGACCTCGGCCCTCGCCATCTGCATCACCGATATCATCATCGCGCGCCCTCTTCTTGTCTCTGCGACCCTCCTTGGGTTTCCTCGGCTTTTCGCCGTCCGCCACCTTTCTCTTTCCTGCCTTTAGCGTTTTGGCGACGTCCTCGTCGACAGTTATGGGACGATCTTCGATGTTCGCTGTGGTTGGGTCGTAGTCTTCGAATTGGTCTTCGTCGATTTCCGAGAGCTGATCCGATTCCTGGTCGGAAAGGTCTTCGGCAGTCGCGCCATCGACGCCCTCGCGGGGCTCTTCGTTCTCTGCGTGATCATGGCGATCGACGGCCGCAGGCGATTCGGGAAGGGATTCGAGGTCGGACATTCTGGCAACGGCAACGCGATGTTGCTCAGGAGGCAGAGAATATATTACCCTGTTCCTAGGCTGTCGAGTTCGCGGAAGACGTGGCGAAAAGAGACTTCTCCGTCTGCGATAATTCCAAGCTTTGTGAGTGACAAAAAGTAGGTGGTGCAAGTTGATCGTTGACGGCAGGAGACGTCGTTCAGCCTTCGATTTTCAGGTGGCCCAAGCTTGGTACGAGAAGGGAGAAGGCGACAACAGGAAGGAGGAAGCCACAGTCTCTATTGCACCAGCCACACACTACCGAACTTTGACAAGAACCAGGCCTTCGGGATGTGCCGTTGCCTCAGGCACGGTTTGTTTACTTTGAAATGTTCGAGTGATTAGGTTTGTTCGCTGACAGCAACCATCACGTTCGTTTCGGCCGCCACCCGATAGACCATCCGCGACAGAGGTGCAGTCAAGCTGTCGGTCGCATCCTACTTGTCCACACCACCGAAACCACCACCTTCACTACCTCTTCATTTCGTTTTCTTCGTTGTTCCTTTTTTTTTTCCTCAACTCAACTTTCCCTCCACACCGTGCATGCAACAGCTTCAACATGGATCGTCGGACGTATGAAAGTCCCATGGAATGGGAATACCAAGACCGTGGCCCTTTGGATGCGACTAGCCCGTTTTCTCAAGTTGCGAAAAGCAGCACCCAAAATGGTAAGCACACGTCTACGACAGGTGTCGAAAAGCCTAATTGCTTGGATTACCACTTTTGCCAAAGCGGCTTGCTATTGACACTTATATTCTCTGACAGTCTTTAATTCCCCCAATAAGTTCGCCAGCTCCCGGCCGAGCCTCCACGCAAGCAGCCCCTCCAAGCCGAACCCTTTTGCGAACAGCCCATCGAAGCCACTCCCATCCCTCCCACCGCAGACGTCACTCTTCTCCCCGAGGATTCAGAGCAGAAATACGGCACCGCCGTTCCGTAACCCTGCCTTCACAACACCGCGAAAGCCCTTCGACGAATCGGCCTTTTCGGAAGCCTCTGGCGCAGAGAGCAGCCCCGCCCTTACAGAAAATTCGGAGTTCCCAGACGATACTCCGGAAGTCGACCGGTTCGGAGATATGCACATGGGTACGGTGACACCCTCAAAGGTCGACAAGAGCCATCGCTACGGCAAGGCCGGCCTGCTGTCGGCGAAGCGTCATGCCCCAGGCAAGGGAGAGATTCCGAGAGGTGCGCGAGACTACCCCGCCATAAGAAAGCGGAAACGACACAACTTAGATCGCGATGTTGGTGGAAGCGCAAAGTACTACGGCTCGCAGGAGTGGGATTCCGAAGAAGACACGGAGGACGACGAGCATCGCCAGACATCAAACCGGGGCAAAAACAAGAAGAGGAATGGCGGTCGCAGCTGGATTGGCAATCTGTTCCACACTCTCGAAGAACATCCCAACGCCCCCGAGAACCTCTATCGTTGGATACAGCTTTTGGTCAACTGTGTCATTGTCTCTGCCTTTGTACTCTTTTGCTGGTCCATTGTGGATACCGTCCGGTCCGACATTCGCAACGCAAATGACGTGGCCCGTCAAGAGATTGAAAGCAGGATGGCAGAGTGTCGGTCGGAATACCAACTCAACGAGTGCGCCAAGAAGGACAGGCCGGCGCTGAAGGCTATGTGCGATGAGTGGTACGAATGCATGATTCAGGATCCGTCAGCCATCATGCGTGTCAGAGTCACGGTCAAGCAGATTGCTGAGATTCTGAATGAGTTTGCTGGTGCGATGCAAGTCAAGGCTTGGGTAAGTCACTGAAAACTTGCTTTCTCAATGTGTTGAGTATGAGTATATTTCTGACACAGTCATAGGTGTTTTTCTTTGGTATTCTTCTGCTCTGCATCGTCGCCAATAACCTGACACTCGGCCGCCTGGCAAACACTGCTGCTGCAAACAGACCGGCGCCTGCGCATCGGGCTGCATCTGGTCCGCCCGAGCCGTCTGTGATCCCCGAGCCCTCGCATGGTTACATGTGGGTTCCGGTACAAACCCCGTCGCACCGCAGACACCTCCGGTACGACAGCGACGGGACGGACACGGATGCTTCACCGCCGAAGATGAAGTCAATCATGCCGCCCCGCACGCCATCGGCACGACGTAGCCCAAGCAAAGGCGACCGGGACAGACTGCGGAGCCCGGTCAAGTATGGGTTGAGCCCCGTCAAGGGCTTTTGAAAGGCGTCTAGTCTTCCGACACGGAGACTCAGATGGGATTTTAGGGGTACATTGCATAGGACTGGAGTTGTCGGGTTCAACTGTATAATGTATAAGTCGAGGACGAGGGCTTTTTGGGAGATTGATGCGGCAACATCTAAAGCGCATTGCTTGCGCTGGTTTCCGAGGAAGATCAGGCGATGGGAGTTGGGAATAGTCAGCCAGGTGCTTTCTCGCCTCCGCTGGCTTGAGGCTACAAATCCAAAAACTCATTTGTCCGTGCGTCGCGTTTAGCTGCGAAGTCTCGTTGAGTCAGAGCTAACTGATAAGTCAATTCCCACCTCAGTTTTCGTACGGACGGGATTGGAAGCACTTGACATGGTTGACAGCGGAACCGCTGTTTCTACGCCAAGAATACCTTCACACACTTCAGTCAGGTACCTCGTCCTGGTCTAGACCACGTCGAAATTCTGTTCTGGCTTAGTCAGCCACCGCGACGTCCATATTTAGACTAGACCTTTTTCCTCCTAGCAACCAGAGATGCCACTCTGAGGTAAGGTAGTCCCCTGTTTCGCTCCATGACGTCAGCTTTCGCTCACTCGCGCACGGAGATGTCGGCCGTGTCCTTCCCCAAGCCAGGTACCCCGCTGTCTTGATAGGACCTGAATGAAGCACAGGTTTTTTTCTGTCTCTTCGGAGGTTGTGTGGTCGACCGCCGAGTCCGACGACAATGGGGATGCTGGCGAGGACAAGGGATCCACACCATGCGCGCAGCCCCTGGGAGCTGGATGTTCCGTTGTGAGGATGCCATTTCCGGGACCGCTGATCACCGAATCAGGACGACTGGAAGTAAGTGTGAGGCGACGGAGTGTATTCCGCCATTGATACGCTGCTGATCTATGAACGAATGGCCTTGGGTGTGAGAGGTAAGCTGAGAACAGCAGCTCTACACCCTAACACCTGCCGACAGGGCTGAGAAAGCGTGAGACATTTATTCCTGGCAGAATCCAGGATTCTGGCTTGGCTTGATGGGCCTACTTTAAGCGTTGGACGTTGTTCATGGGGTTGCGACATCGTGGCTTATGGTTTTCTGGGTTGAGGCCAATTTATGAAGGTGCCTCAAGTGCCTCAGGTCAAGGGCGGCGGCGACGGCCACTCCTACTTGTCTCAACTGGAGGAACTTACCGGAGCAAAAATACCAGCAAGGCAAGCTTAGCCGATTTAGTACAGAAATCACCTTACGGCCTCAGCCCAGGTGCGGTCGGGTGGGCGTAGCTGCGACGATGTTGATCCGGGGCCGAGGCAAGGTACTAAGGTAAGATAGGTAAGGTACGCAACAACGTTCTCTAGGCCTAAGGTGCCTAGGTAAGAGGCTAGAAAGAGTTATCATCGCGGGGGGCATCAAAACCTAACTTTTGGGTCAAGACCACCCACAAGTTGCAACTTCGCAAGGCATTCGCCAACCTTCGCCAGCCTCGGGAGACCCGCGCACGCGTCGCCCACCCTACACATGTACTTCACAGTAGGCCTATGGCATGGGCAGCAAGGCAATCCCTGTGCCGTGCAGGGTTTCATAATGCGCCTTCAGCTTGGTGCGCAGAGATCACACCTAGGTGAACCGGCACCATAATTGCAAAAGAGGAGACGGCCGGAGCAAACCATCCAGGCTGGCAGATGGGAGAATATGTCGTTGCGGATACAGGCACCTGGTTGAGCGCAAGGAGCGGGGGCCTGTGTTCCGTCTCGTGTGCATGTTATCTCGCGCAGCCCCGTCATGGCTAATCTGTATTTCAGTATCTTTGCCGCGATGTCGTCTGTGTCTTCGTTCCTCGTCGACGCTCCCAACAGATGGCGCTTCAGGTACCGGACAGAGCAGGTATTGGGACGGAGGGTGTGGCCGACAGATTGAGGTAGTCTGAAGTGAGCTCCAATGCCGCGAGTACTGCGGTAGGAGAAGGGTATCACTCTTGTGGTCTTTGGAGGTGCTGCCGCTGTCTGGATGCCTGGGTAGGTAGCTACCTAGGTGGAGCTTTTGGTCGCGGAAACATCGACTTTGCAGAGTTGAAAAAGAATGGAACGGATAGACGCAGACACGGCGATGATGTACAGGGGAAAGCTTCGGTGCCCAGGAATGTAGCTAAAGTAAGCCTTGGTACCTTAACCTCAATGTCTGGACTCTCAACGGATAAGGAACTACCTTACCTCACCTCGCTGTCACCATTTCGAGGAACCTAGAACCTCAGCATGAGAAGTGATTACCTGATAGTAAGGTGCCTAGGTAGGCATATTGGTCGCATGGAATCAACCTCCACGGCAGGAGGATCCTGGGCTTGCCTTACATCAGCTACCTTAGGGTAGGTAATAGGTAACCTTAACCTAACCTGACCTGTGCAGCTGCTGTTTCTGCGTAAGGTACTGCGCGTTCCCAGAGCTGCGTCGCGGCTTTTGCCTCACTAATCCGGACATACCTAACACCTACCCAGGCACCAAAAAAAAAAGGTTTCACCTCGTCGGCAGTCACAATTGCTACCTGAGGTACATACCTGTAGATCACCGAGTTGGATTCGGATCCCATACCTCAGACCTCAGACCTTGGGCTCTTGTCCTGGAACCTGGACCTTGTTCGGCAGCAAGCCCTTGAATCTGGGGAAGGAACTGCCCTGTACATGGTACAGAGTACCGGCTGCACATCTCTGAAGAGAAACACACAAGTCTGTGCCTCGTCGAGCCGCCCTGCTCGCTGCACCTGCACCTGCACCGATCGAACTGGTCCCGACCAGGCCGCCGCTCCGTCATCCCTTCCCGCCTTTTCCACTACTTTTCTTTTTATCACAAGCTACCTACTCACTGCTTGATTTTCCTCCTCTTCACTGCCTCTTGATCCTCTCTGCCGACCGAACAATCTTCGCCGCCTTGCTCCTCTTCCCCACCCATAGGTACCCCGTATCGGAGGTGCTGTACTGCGGACGCATGCTCTGAGCTACCAGGCATCAAGAGCAGGAGGGGCAGCAGTGAACGCTGAGGCGACAATCGCCTTTCTTCCAGCGTCCAACGGCCTCCCTCTCTCTCCCGCGCCTGCCCCGCGACTACCAGGTCGAGGACGAAGCTATTGCGACAGCAACGACAACGAGACCACGACCAAGCGACCAAAGCTCGGGATCCGTCCGAACCGACGCCTGACTTCTCACTGCGATCCATGACCTAGTCTTTTTGACTTCGTCGACCTTGACCGCCCCGCGCCCCGCCACCACCCGCTTCTGCCCGCCGATTCTGTAGCTCCTCGAGCTATCTAGACCCTCGTCGCAGCTGCGCGACCCCGAGCCAAGAGCCACAAACCCGGCCCAATACCTTCGCAGCCTGAGACATTAGATATTCGTATGCCGTCAACCGCCCGCCTTTGACCGGCCTCAGTATGACAAGTCGCATACAAAGTCTCAAAGGTCGTGTTTGCTCTGTGGACTCGACTCGAGCCTACCCTCCGTCAACGTGAAGCGCGCAAGTACAGCCGATATGGAGGAGGCATCCGCTGGCCAGTCGCAGGCTCAGCCCGGCCCCGGCCCTGCCTCCTCCGCGGGGGCGACAACTTCAGCCTCCTCCGCGCCGACGCCAGCAGGAAGCTCCGGACCCGGCCAATTGTCCAAGAGGAGGAGAGGCTTAGGCGTCGTTACTCCGAATGCTTGCACCGAGTGTCGCAAGAAGCGCGCCAAGGTATGCGCTTCTTTTTTCACCCGCATGGGTGTGGCTCCCTTGAGTGTTTTCTTTCTAACTCTTTCTGGTAGTGCGATGGCCAGAAGCCTTGTGGCCGCTGTAAAGCCCAGAGGGACGTAGACTGTGTCTACGAGATCCCAGTCCGCCAGTCTAAAGAACATCTCCGAACCGAGATCGAACACCTGCGCCAACGCCAACGATCCAGTGACCAGATCATAGCCGCCCTTGTGCGCTCCGACATGTGGGAAGATGTTCTTCAGCGTCTGCGCAGTGGCCAATCTCTTGAATCAGTTTCGGAATGGCTTGGAGGTACTCTTCCCTCTGGCGGTGGCGCCCAGTCGTCATTCATTCAGTCATCCGGCGAGACCAATGCTGGCTTGAGTGGCCGCCATGGGTTCCCGGGATCGACACCTGCACCAATTCGGACGAGGAATCTTGGAGGCGCCGGATCAGTGAATATGAGTCCCCTAACAGCACAGTCGGGGCTGCGTCAAGATTTGGATCCCAACAGCCCGTGGCATCTGTCGTCGCATAGCCAAAGTACCAGGAGTAACTCACACCCTGACTTGATGAACTGGAGCGCCGATACAAATAGGCCGCCTCAAGGGCTAATTGACACATGGCCTGAGACTGCCAGTAACACAGAAGCATCCGAAGGCGGAAAATACCAGGGTCTCGATCAGGTGCTTGCGCCGCTGGAATTGCCTGATATGAAGCTTCCCCCCGAAAATTGGACGAATATCACTGAGGATGGCGCGCTCGTGCAACATCTGCTTGCCCTGTACTTCTGCTGGGAATACCCGACTTTCGCGTCGTTGAGCAAAGAGCACTTCCTCAAGGATTTTCAAAACGGCGTCCATAGATACTGCTCGCCTATTCTGGTCAATGGCCTGCTAGCTTTGGGTTGTCGATTTTCGAGCAAATCCAGTACGCGAGCTAACCCAAACGATCCTTACACCTCGGGTGACCACTTCTTCAAGGAGGCACAGCGACTCTTCTATCTGGAGGATGACCACCATAAACTAACAACCATTCAAGCGTTGGGGATAATGTCCATACGCGAGGCTAGCTGTGGGCGAGACTCGGAAAGCTGGTACTACGCAGGTCAGAGCATACGTCTGGCCATTGAAATGGGTCTGCATCAGCTGCAAGACGACGGAGGAGACGACGATGAATTCGCAGTTCAAGCTGCCACGTTCTGGGGTGCATTCGCCCTCGATCAGTAAGTTCCCGAGGCACTCGGTGTACAACTCACAGTCTAACAACGCCACAGCGCTTGGTCCCTCGCAACTGGCTCTCTACCTCAGTGTTCATGCTTCCCTCACTTGCCCCCAAAGCCCGCCATAATTGATGACATCGAAGCGTCGTTGTGGATTCCCTACACAGATGATGGTAAGTTCATGAACTCTGAACGTGTTATGCACGTAGAGCTTACCAACAATCCGGTAGGCGCGCCGCTACAGCGCTCAGCCGAGCAACCTTCCAATGTTCGATCTGTTTACAAATGCTTCTGCGAGTTGAGCGAGCTTGTGCATCAAAGTCTTTACGTACTCCACTCTCCAGGCAGGCCGTTGACCAGTCGCGACCTACTGGGCATTTACACCCAATACCTGAACTGGTACGACAGGATACCCGAGGTGCTGAGGCTCGGGCACAACTTCACTCCCGCCGTGCTCTTTGCACAGTAAGTTACTGCTTGTTCTGGACGTCTGGAATCAATACTGACTGCCGCGCCGCAGCATGTACTATCACTTTGCGATCCTGCTTCTCTTCCGGCCACTCATCAAGCTTCGAATCATTGGCTCCAAGCTACTTCCCAGGGACGTGTGTGGTCAGGCGGCAGACGCGATTCAAGGCCTTCTTCGCTCGTATTCACAACTGTACACTCTGCGACGGACGCCATCATTTGTCCCATACTTTGTCCTCACATCTTCGATTATGCATCTGGCAATTGGGGCGTCAAAGCATCCGACCGCAGAAGCAACCGCAGGATCACCGCACCCTCCTCGTGTTGTTGAGGCCATTAAACAGGGTATCAGGGACTTGGAAGAGATGGCTCCCTGCCACCACTTCGCAGAACAGGCACTCAACATTCTTCGATACCTCGCAAAGAAATGGGGCTTGGAGGTTGACATGGGGCGAACGCCGAGGACGGATGCTGAGTTTGCGCACCTCGTTAGACCATACACAAGCAGTCTCAACTTTTTTGCGCCGAACGTCATCGAAGATGACTTCATCTGCGTATGGGGAGGCGGCGACGATGAGAGCGACGGGCCGAAGGCGGGTATGGCGGGACGTGGGCATCAGGGCAGCCCGTCCATCTCGCGGGCAGCACAAGTGATGGAGAATCCGCTCTTCTGGCCATTCCCGATGCAAGGACGACCGATGCTTCCGACCGGGCGCGAACTCGAGGAAGCCGGGTTCGAGAAACTGTAGCGAGTTCACGCTTGACTGCATTGTGAATTCTTGATAGCATGGCTTCGGCTAGTGATACCTGTGAAGGCTCCGGCATCTCGTTTTCTATGAGTATGGGATTTGGAAAACCGATGGCGTGGGCATATTTTGCCTGTAACGGAGTTCTGCCTTGGGTGAGGCATGTCTGTTTTATGATACCCTACCCCTTCTCTCTCTCCGTCGAGACAAAGACGACCATCCGTCACTTGGAACCGAGGACCAGCTGGCATCTCGAGGTTGAGTCGGCGATTTTTGGTGGCGTGGATGGATCGATCTGATTATAAGGAGGATCGGATGTTGCAATAGTTCAACAAAAGTTCAAGTCCAATTTCTTCTAGACTTCTTTACTTCTTGGAAGTATATAGCGCACTGCTCATGTTAGGCTCAGCGAGCATTCTCAAGAGAGTAGCTCGGTGTGAGAGCCGTGCCCGGCTGGTTTGGCCGTAAGTAAGTAGGTCCGTCCCGTCGCTGCCACTCACTAAGCGAGATACCTTTATGAGACTGTTGAAGGTATGCGTATAACGAAAGTGCTGCTGTCCAGGGATTGCCCATACCGAGGCATGTAACGTAATCTCATTGGCCCAATGCACTGGACAGACAGCGGATGATTGTCTCATGCCGCAATCTCAGTGCCTACGCTCGGCTTATGACAGCCAGCCTCGGTCCAAGGTCGGCGCGCTGAGGCTACCTGAGGTTCCTGGTAAAGGCATTTCAGCAGTGGCATCCCATCCGGCAAGTCATTCACGTCGCGATGCGGCGACCTACCTAACCATCTCACCTTTGCCGCCACTCTTCACTCCTACTTACCCTCAATTCAACTGAACGTATCTTGATTACCCCAAACAACCACACTGCGCCCAACGTCTGCCAACTAGGTACCTTACCTGAACCTTCCTGTTCTTGCAGCAGTAGATTTAATTCCTAATTCGCACCTCTTTATCATCGACGTCACGTCTTCGCTTCTTTTCCCTCCCATCTTTAATCATCGCATTCGCCCGACTACTCTATTGTATTACGCCTTTCTTTGTTCCGTATCTTTTCGCTCCTTGCCTCCCCGCGCGTCCGCACCCAGCCCCTCCATGGTGTGAGATCTCACAATGTCGACTTCAGCCGATATCCCAAAGAAGACGCGGCTTTCGCATCCGGCGTCCCCGATTCGCGCTGTTCTATCGCTGCCTCCGCAGTGGCTCCAGATGTACGACGAGTTCATAACCAAGAATGCGAGCCAGGTTTCCCAAATAGAATCGGCCTTGCGATCGCTCACCTACATCATCCCCGGTAATGCCCCTCGCTGGATTTCTCATCGAATCATCCCATCTGACTGTTCCATCGCAGGACGCTTCCGTGACGCCGAGATCGCATCCGAAACGTTGCATTCGAGTGTGCAACTTCTTTCTCTTTATCATGATACCCTACTGATGCGCGCACTTTCGCGCATTCCGTTGGCGCGACTCCCATCTCCTCACGCCCGATACACCAAGTACTGGACGCAGCGCAGCCCCATGTACCGCCGTATCGCCATGCTATTGCAAATGGTCACATATACCCAGCTACTATGCGAGATGGCGGCGAAAAGGCGAGGAGGCGAAAAGGGCCGATGGCGCGTCATTGTTATCTTGGAAGCCATCAAGGCCTTCTGCCGTCTGTTGCTGCTGCGGGTGACGCGCGCGCGACCACTCGTCACACCGGTTCTGCCCGAGCGTGAGCCTATTCCCGAGGAGCCAGAGTCGGCAGACGACAGCGCATTGAATGAGTTGATGGGTGATACGGCCAACGGTCACGCTACAGAGGCCGGCGAAGACGCTCTCAAGCCCCACGAGAAGGAGTGGTCGATGCCTCGGACCGGCATGAGCCTCCCGTCCCTGCCGAATGCAGGTGACATCAGTGGTTATCTCCTGAGCAAGGTTCTGACGGCCGACGACGTGAAGCCGGCGGCTAAGCTGCTGAACCAACTTCAGGGGAGCGCCCAGGCAGCCGAAGTGCTTCATATCCTGGCACCACTAGTCTATGCTGTTGCTCTGTCAAGAAGCAAAAACAAGAAATCATGGACACCTTGGCTCGTGGGTGTGAGCGTCGAGTATGCGGCACGTCAATTGAGGGACCGCAGCTTCAGAACCACGCCTCTTGAGCGCGACGAATGGAGCAAGAGGGGCTGGGCCATGGGATGGTGGACCATGCGCGGAGCCTTTTACGAGAATATCATGAAGGGTGTCGTTGGCGGCGTAAGGTCAAGGGTACCCGGAATCATTGGTGGTATCCTGGAAGACTACGAGTATCTGTGGGAGAACTACTACTTCAGTACCAGTGCTTGAGGAATAAATCCCGTCTCTGGCACCTGGGGGGTTTTCCCCACCCACAAGAATTGGAACTGAGGATTCAAAGATTGCGATCCCCCGACCTACTTCACTCAAGGCCCAATTTCGGGCCACGTTGTCTAGGGGCTTCCTAGACCGCCAGACTCCAACGTGGTACATTCTGCACAAGCCAGCGCAGACAAGCACAAGCATACGCACAGAATTTCTTTTGTGATAACCACTATGCAGTCGGCCAGGGGTTTGTACGGACTGAGACACGTTTGGTTAGCGACCAAGCATTCATGTCGAGGAGGACGCGAACTAGTCGTACTTTAACCCAGCTAGTGCGAGGAAATGCACTTCGTTGGGCGTACGACATGCGGCTCATGGGCGGTAGGCAGTTGCCAAGCAAATCCGTCATCTACACTCCATGCCCCTCCAGGTGCATAGTGCTTTCAGGGAGGGGGGCCGGCTTGACTTACACCATCCGAGTGGTCCAAGTCTCTGGGGAGGTTCCAGTATCATGGGATCCGGTTGATGATTGAAGTGGCTGAAGATGGGCTTTTTGGCATGGCGGGGGCGATCAAGATCGTCCGCCATACCTTGCCAGGCGGGTGACAAAAAAGTCGGCGCACCTAAGTTGCAGCGCCAAAATTCCTAACAAATGGACTTCTCCCTTACACATAAACCTGGGATAACATAAGTATCTCAGGTAAGATCTTGCTCAGAGTGCGCTGCTTAATTTGTCACCCGGTTGCTTGCGTCCTACATGATCCGAGACAGCCACCTCAACCGCCGCAAAGAAGGGATGCAGCTATGACGATGTTGGGAGGGGTAGACGAGTGCGGGCATGGGATTGCAGCCTCTGAGAACAAATGCTCAAACTCGATTCTGTTCCATCGTATTAGATACGCGGTGAGACAAGCTACTTCTACGGTGTCCCAGCTAACGGACTCTTGATGTTTTGGCATGATATCTAAGACCAGCTCAGCCCGATTGGCGCCAGGAATACTTATTACGGTCGGGAAAATTGTACCTACAATTGCCTGAGAAGATGAATATCACGAAGGGGATTCCAGGTAACCTTGAGACGGACGGATTCAACCCGCTTTCCAGAGTTTACGGGAACACCTTCTATCCCTAATAACCTATCCCTTGGATCCTGGAGCTGTAGCCTGTCGACTCAATACACCGCCGATTGAGCAGGAGGGTAGAGCATGAGCAAGGGTGAAATGCCACGCTCGCGCGAGCTGGAGGTGCGGCACATGGCTGTCGATCCTATGCCCGGGGGAGCTTTCCGTGATGCCGGCTGCAATAACATTGCTTTTTCCAGTTCGACCTCGTCAGGGCTAGCTTTCAACTGAGTGGTCTCGGTCATGACTGATTCAGGCCTTAGGTGGCAAGCATGTGCAAATTCTTCAGACGGATCGGAATTTGAGTCCTGACAGCGCCTGAAGATGCGGTCCCGAGTTACAGTGACCAGGGCTGGGCTGGGCTGGGCTGGATTCGTGGCCAGGGAAGGAAAGTATGGCATCACATCGCATCCTGTATGCCATTCAAGAACGGTGAGATGATGATCAGCACGCCGACGGGTTCAGCAACGTTGGGCTCCATGTAGTTGGCGTCAGCTCTCGAACACACCTGCATGTTAGGTAAGCAGCTTGGCTCAAGCGCATCTTTCAGGCCCAGGCGATCGGGTCGTCATCCGTCACATTTCTTTTGGGGGGCTGTCGAATCGCAATTTAAGGTAGGCTATTCGTCATATTCGGATGATTGGGAACTCGAGAGCATTTGTTGATCTTAGCCCAGCCCGGCACAGTCTAGACAGGCCCAATACACCCATCCTTCGGGAACAGCCCAATGCAGGACGGCAACCAATCAACTCCTGTCAAAGTCTAGGCAGGGCATTTGCGCACCGCAAGTCAACGGCCACTCTGACTCCCAAGTACGGAGCCGAAGACAGCAACGGGCGGATAGGGATAGGTATGGATACCTTACTGCAACACGACACGATCCAGCCAGTGATTATACGTACTGCCACGAAGCGCGAGCCAAGCCGGCCACATCAGGCCATCTCCACTGGTCATTCCGTCGACTTCTTGACGCGGCATCCGATATTCGAATCATCGCGGATCCATTTTCCGAGTTGGAATGAGAAAAGCAAATATGCACAGTTGCCCTAAACCTCAACGAGACTTACATGCAGCGGACTTCTCCAACCAGAACATGTCCCATTGGCTCGTCTTCCCCAGATCTCGTCCACAGTAACGGGGCCCGCCCACAAGACTATCTATCGTCTATCGATCGGAGAGTTGTGGATTTGTTTACCTTACCATAGTAGCCCGAAGGATAACCATGTCACTATGGGGAATGTCCTTGTCAAGACACAAGTGAGATACTGAGAGATATACTCAGAAATACCTTCCGCCAATTCCTGAGAAAGGAGGGTCCCGCCCTCGAGCCAAGCTCATTCAGACCGAGCTAGACGAAGCGAGACTGACGAGCATGGCTTGTTGGTTGATGGGGTCGGGCAAGATTGGGCCTGCAGGAATCTGCAACTCATCTGCGTCTCTCTATTCTGCATACGTCCGTAATACCCAGGGGAGCCCTTTTTTTACGCAGTATTTCTTCTCCTCGCTAGGAGTGACGAGCATGACAGCACATCGGCGCGCAGACTGGCAGCGGCACGACACTACGCACCACAGGGGGGGTGTGTGGTTGAGGTGTCTTGGTTTTATTTTTATTTATTTTATTTTATCCCTTTTTTCTTTCGCTCTTGGGCATAGGCGCGCGTGTTCAATGCGATGTCTGGCCCTTGAAGTCGCACTCCACCCCCTGTCCCGCCATGGTCATCATCAATCCATCCATCTATCCCTTGTCCCGCCGATGGACCCCCGGCCACTTTGGGCTCCAGTCCGAACATGACCGACCGACAGGACTGCGGAGCGTCGAAGTGTCGTACGTACGGATACGTACCCGGCTCTGTACATGGCCGCCCCGGCGACTGCAGACTGCAGAATCATGAATGGGACTTCGCCTTGCAGGCCCCGGGAGAGGAGAGAGCCACTGCTAACCCCGTAAGCCAGACGTACTCAGCATAGTGCGGTTTGGTAGCGAGAGCCGAAGACGACGTCGACGCTGCCAGAGGAGAGGGACCAGAGTCTCCCACCTTGCTTTTTTCTCGCGATACTCTGAGACTAGGGCCAGCCACCCTGGAAAACTCGCGCTGCCCTTCTTCTTTTTCTGATTCAGGCGAGAAGGAAGCGGGATCTATAAACGAACAAGGAGAAGGAGGAGAAGAAGACGTTGACATGGACAGGGAAGAAGACCGCCGAGGACGTACGCCGACGCTGACAGAACTATTCGTACGGAGCCCAGATCGTGACGGTGACGGTGACAGGGGTCTTATTCAACCATCACCCACTCAGTTCAACTTTCGCCGCGCTGCTGTTGTCTGAGATCCATCTCTCCCGGGCTCTCATCTTACATGACGACTAGCCTCCGCCCACACCCGTCGTTTCTTCGTCTTCTGTGTTCCCTTCTCAATCTGCCACTACCCGCGCCGAGCCAGCATAGACCGCGATCCACGGAAGCTTGAGGCTTATCCTTGACATCACAAGAACACTTGCTACGTATTCCAGCCCGTCCTTGGCGGTGAAGAACAACCGCATTTTGTCTGTCCGCCGACATTCGGAAAAGGCTGGACGTCTCACGATATGAGCCTGACCATCTCCAATCGACTCTCGGCGCATCACGGTTCTATCGGAGGAAGTGCATTTGCTCCGTTTCCCTCGCCGCGCCATGGCTACCCCATGCATCGGCACCAATGGCCGACCACTCGCCCGTCCGTCCAGGTGCAGATTCAGGACAGAGAACGGGCCGCTTCATTGATGAATGCAAACAGCTTTCGTCAAAATACCTGCATATCTCTTCAGGATAGATCTTCGGAACCCGTCCCAATAGTCTCGTCAGCTCCGGTCTTGAGCTCAAAAGAATCCGTCTCAGAGGACGACAGCATCAGTCGGACTGCGAGCAACACCAACAGGTTCGCGACACCGGGCTCGGGCTCGGGCTCGACGGCTGGTCTCGTTAACCCATTTGAGCTTTCCTCCGTAGCCTCCTCGGAACCTCGCCATGTTCTCATTCGCGTTGACGGTGATGCCGGGTCCTACCTCGGCAGCGTTACTGGCCAACCAGCTACACAGGCGTGTAGTCTCTCGTCCCAAGTGAACGGGTCATTATCAGTCATCAACGGAGACTCGATCCAGACGGGTTGGAGCATCGACTACGCAGGGCTCTCTAGTACGCCTCGAGAGTACGGCGATGGTGTGGGTTGGCGGTTGCAGGAAGCTGAGGCTGTGTCAGATCCTCATCAGACCTTCACCTGGCCGAGGAAGTACGAGTGTTCGATGTGCTCACTTCGGTGGAACGCTGTACCTCTTCCGCTAAAGGTTATCCGCGGCGATGTCAGTCAAAAGGACAGAATCGACTTGAGAATAGTAAGTTCTACCACGGCGCGACGTCTCGCCAGACGCCAAGTCTTACATAGACTACCAGCCCAACCCGTCCGATGCTAAGAGGGACCCGACCTTCTCTCGGCCGGGGTGTTCTGAGGTACGTCGCCATGCCGGGACCCACTAGAACCTCGTCGTGGATTTAGAATTGACACCTGCTTGACATGCCCCCCAGTTGCACTACTACCTGGATCATGAATCTTCAGGTAGTGAGCCGTGCGTTCGGGGTCTCTGCCATCATTGTCGCCCCGTCTCCTTTCTGCCGGACTCCCAGTCAATGACTCACTGTTGTCCGCCGCCAGTCGCCGAGCCGGGGCATCTCAAGGAGATATATCGCTGCATCATGGACAATTGTTCCTTTCTAACAGATACTCGGCGAGAGATGAAGGTTCGCTCTTATCCATGGTCCCCACTCTGAGCATCCGCAGTTTCTGGCTTACTCAAGTTTCAACGCTAGGCCCATCTCTATTCTCCGAGGAAGAACGACCACAAGGCATACCTAGTAGGGCTGGCAAGTCGCATCGAGAATGGCCAAACACTCAATGCCATCGACAAGGAGATATCCTCGCGCTTGATGCTCATGTTCAACGACAGAGACGCTCGCGGGCAGAAGTCAATCTCCCAGCCCATCAACACCGTTTTGGGTCCGGAGGATATCAGCAGCCCCTCCGTGCTGCGAGAGCACACCCAATGGATGTCGTACCTTGGATTACACACGCCCGAAATACACCGCCGCGACTTTTTCGATCCGAAGACCAGCCAGTGGTACTGCCGAGAATACAATCTCGACGACGACTTCGACGACGCCTGCGAGAATGTGAGAGTCGTCTCTTCCGCCACCGGTCGCGTGGTGAGATCAACGGACTTCTTATGGCGATGAACAGGACTTTCGACAGAAGAGCTCTTCCCTCTTGAACTAGTACACTGCAATTTCTTTTTCTTTTTCTTCTTCTTCTCTCATGTGTTGCTCCTCCCCGTGGCACAACGCTCCGATTATTGTAACATACCTGTTTGTTTTTTTCTTCTCTTATTGCTAACTGACGGCGTTGGGCTGGTAAAGGCGAAAACAGACCTGGAACGTGGAACAGGGGGCGGGGAAAAGGAATGCCACGATTCTCATGCTTTATTATGATATGACAGGACATCGATAGGGCCACACTACAAGGTTGTAGGAAAAGCGACTTTCACAGGAAACATATCTGAGGCTTCTAGGCCAAGCGATTACAGGAGTTGGTCCGCCCACGTTTCGTTACTTTGGCCAGACGAGAGAGGTGGATGATGACTTTTGGTTTATGATTTAAAAAGGAGGGGGCTTTTAGGCCACTTGTCGTTTTCTTGGGAGGCATCCTAGGCGCAACTCACTTGCGAGAAACACGTTCCATGGAGAACTCGCTGGAAATACCCTACCTTTGTTTTACTGCTAGGTGTTTTGCCTTTTTTTTTTCTTACTTTGGTATCTTCTGAAGCGGGAATGGAAGAGGTTTGTAGATTGGGACCTGAGGGTGTTATTCGGTCAATGTTTCTGCGAGAGGGTGGGATGGGGTTTCTGTGGACACAACCAGGCCTTCATGAGTGTAGGTTCGGGTTTGAGACATGTTGCTTTTGTAGCACGATTTCAGGGTGATGGATTCTGTAACTGCTTGCAAGGACACGCAGCAAGTGCCGGCCGCAATGATGCTCGATCCTCTTCCATGCCGTAGCAACAGACGAGAATCGAACCGAGTCAGAATCCGATACTGTTGTCTCGTCCGAAGGACTCAAGTTGGGACTAGTGATGGGAACGGGAGCTGTTCAAATTCTTTTGCATGAGGTGGACCGGTGAAACTGCGAGCTAGCTCGATCTTGGTCTGCAGATAAAGGATGTCACAAGACGCTGGCTCGCGGCTGTTAGCCATGTCATGAGAGATGGGAGACTTGACTTATGATATATTTACATAGACAATAGACGCAGTAAAGACGGCCTCGAGACTTTGTATCGGAAATGTAGGGCTACTTCGATTTGTGGGACAGTACGCTTAGGATGTAGTTTCGAGAGGACTGGGTCGGTCTTCGGAGGTTGCATGTGGGATCGCATGACCGGCTACATGTTTCGCCCACTCTTCGGACTTAGGCGATCCTACAGGTCGACTTGCATCGAATACTTGGCATAAGCTGTGTTTATTATGTTAAGAAATTGTGTCTCCATGGTGAGCTACTATCAGGGGTGACAGGGGTAGTGAATAGGACAGGGACATAGACATTATGCGCCCACGCTAGCTTGGTTCCTTAGCAACATGGTAATCGAACTCTTGCAACCAGCAGCCTTATTTTATACGGGGAGCGATTTAGTTAGCAGGATAGGAAGTCAGCTTTGCTTCTGAAACTTGCTGTTATGCTAGACACTAAGAGTAGTGACCTGACCTTGAAGACAGCTGATTCGAACTCAAGACCTACTCCGGTAAAGGTGATTATGGGAAATCGCAAGATGGCTTCGTTCAGTATTGACAATGCATTGATTCCTTTGTGTGCTGTCGTTTGGGGCTATAGGTGATTGATTGTGCTAAACATCTCTACCTTACAACATTTTCTGACTGCTCTCTTCCTCCGCCTCGAAAGGCTCTGGGTGACTGATGAGTCCAACCGTAAGTTTGATCTTCGGTTCAACTACCTTCCCATTGATAATACGCTTACTGATGTACAGACATTGCGAGGAAGAAACATGCCACGGAGGAGACCGTTTAAAGGGAATCAGCTCACAAGTTCAGCTCGGGTCTTGCAGGAGACACAAATATTACATACGGTATCAGCTCCTCCAGCGTAAAGTGATAGCGCTTTCCATTTAGCAGTGAATTTTGGATCCGGTGTTCGATCTTCATCGCTCAGATTCCAGAAGCTGACAAAGGACTGAAGAATCGTCCTTGCCTTCTGCTATCTGTCGCTTCACAAATTCAAATGGGCCATGGCTTTTCTATGATCGTTTCGAGATGTGAGCGCCACTCGTTTCTTCAGGGTTCACAATGTGCTGACCTTCTATAATATTCAAAGAGACCGTCAGGTTTGTTGAAGATTCGAAGCTTGCCACGAGATTCTGAAGGCCAATGTTTGTGGCATTCAAGGTCTTATGTATACGGAGTACACGACGCCCCCACCGGCAACCTCTCAATAACTATGTTCTTGCCCAGCCTGCTTTCAACCGAGTAAGGCCGCGCAAACCGCCTGTGATACTTCCAAATGACGCACAGAAATCTGATCTCGACGTAACTAAATCGACGAGTCGACTGCATCCTATTGCATTGTCTGATCGCTCCCGGCCCCTGACAATAGCTAAGGCAAAATGTGTTGGCAAAAGGCTTGCGTCCTATCTCTTCTCGGGTGCCTCGAGGTAACTCATTACTCTTATGAAGGCTTTATCTCGACTCTAGACAATCAGGCTGTTTCGAATGTAACGGCCGGCGTTCCCAATTCGTCAGCTTACTGCGTATTTCTGGTTACACAAGGCACCGGCCAAATGCAATCCAACCAACTTTACATCAATAACGGCGGACAAGCTTCCGGAATGTCGACTTCAAAAGCGACAGGCATTTGATTCAGGGTTCCCCATGGGTCAAGTTCGTACCGTGACTGTTCTCCCACCAATTCGGCGTCTTAAAAAAAACAAAAAAAAAAAACCGACAGCACTTTCCCATCTGATGAAACTTTAGTTCGAGGGAAATCTTGAATATTTCTTTTTTGAAATTCTATACATGGATGCCATGGGAGCATATTTGATGACTGTTTTGGTATGATTAAATTGTGAAATTTTGTGCTCCCCGGAAATTCCTCCTCAATAAGGTAGTGTTGCCAATATACTAGTCTCTCCATACTTGTTCGCCCTTAGGCTGCACAACGGAGGTAGGCCCCGGGCTGGGTTCAATAGCGAGCTCTGGCTGAACCCTTCTTGCATCTCAACTCAAACAAGTATACACAGTTCTTATTGGCAAACCTTGCAATCAATCGAATTCATGCAATCAGCCATCTTGACGTCGAGATTAAAATTGATTTCACTTTTGTGGGCAGAAGTGCTTTTACGAACAGTTCGGCAAAGAAGAAAAGCTTGGCGAAAGCTTGATTCACATCCCAGGCAGTCCTAGTCATGGCCGCTTCCTCACCTTCCTTATCGGGCAGGAGGCAATCCCCTTTCCCCATCATTATCGTGAACACGTGTGGAACGGAAATTTGGGACTCGGATAGTCGGCAAGCTTCACAAGAACTGGGGATGTTCAAGGAACAAGAGCGTTCATTACGCGACGACAACTGAATATAAATCATGACAGCCAGCCGTTACTCAATGTCAGGGCCAGGCCAATCTGACTTTGGCTACAGCCTACAACACCAATTCCAAGTATCAGCTTTCGACCGGTTCAACGAATAATGAAGTCTGTAGTCGCTGCATTCTCAATCATTGGCCTCTTAGGCTCAACCACCGTCGCCTCTGTCGAGCCCCTGCAGTTCGATATTGCTGAGGTTGACCTGTCGTCTTTGCAGAAGCGTGGCGATGTGGGCGCCAGCGAATCTTTGGAAGTATCTCCACACGTCCTTGAGCTGAGAAAAGTTGATGGCGTTGCACCTGCCGAGACCTGGATCCGCTCAATCCGGAAGGGCCCCGACGCGGACGGTCTCTACGAGACAACACATTTCACCAACATGACTTTTCTGAACGGCTTTGAGTACATCGCTAGCATCGGCTTCGGAGATGAAACCCTCGACGTGATTGTCGACTCGGGTTCCAGCGATACATGGGCTGTTCAGAAAGGGTTTGTGTGTCAGGATTCGGATGGTAAAAAGTTGAACGATGTAAGTGATGCGGATGCCAAGTGAAGACACAAGAGGAAGAGCAACATAGTCTTGAAACACAACTGAACCAGAAGGGGAGATAGACCAATGTACTAATGTGAACACATAGTCGTCACTCTGCCTTTTCGGGCCGACGTACAATGGCACTTTTGAAGGCGACCCCATTCCTGACGTGCACTTCAACATCAGCTACGGCGACGGTGAATTCGCTACAGGCCTCATGGGTTTCCAAAAGATCACGTTGGCCGGTCTCGAGGTGCCCCACCAGGAGATTGCGCTGGTCAACAACACGTACTGGAACGGCGACAGTGTCGCCAGTGGCCTGATTGGCCTGGCATTTGACCTGCTTACCAGCGAGTATTCTGACACCACTGGGGCTTCTGAGTACTACTCTTCAATTTTCACCACGATGTCCAAGAATGGCATCGTTAAGCCCGACTTATTCAGTATGGCCATGGACGGCAAGTCTAGAACAGGGCAGCTGGCTTTCGGTGGCTTACCTCCCGTTGAGACGACTGGAAAGTTTGTCAGCACGCCCATCCGAATGGTAAGTAATTTGTTCTGCAACGACGCCGGTTGTTCAACTACGTTCGAATAGAAACAGAGGCTAACCTAGCACAGATCGCGCTCTCCTCTCGCAGACCAGAGGCCAAGACGCAATATTCCTTTTACACAATTTTGCCAGACGGCTATGTTATCAAGAACACTACATTGGCTCCCACTAGCAACGAGACGCTAGCCTTGAGCAAGTGGAACACGGCTGTCTCAAAGCCGGCTGGATTCCACAACAGCACAACACCAACCATCGTCGACAGCGGCACGACGTTGATGTATGTGCCATCCGGTAAGTTTTCTCCACGTCTTGCAAGACTCCTTTTACCGAGAAAGGGTTTCTGTTTTTTCATCAGACTGACTCGATCTTCTACGTGCAGATATTGCCGAGGCCTTTGCCAGCTCGATCCCGGGCGCCTTCTTGGACACATCCTCAGGATATTACGCCCCATGTAACGCCACCTTGCCCGACTTTGGCATCGTTATCAACAGCCACACCTTCTACGCCAACAAGGAAGATCTACTCATCAGCGATCCCACTGACGATGGCGAAGGCCATACTGTTTGTCCCTTGGGCGTCGCTGATGGCGGTGAGGGTCCTTACATCTTGGGCGACACCATGATGAACAGCTTGGTGACCGTATTCGATGTCGGGGCCGGTATGATGCGTTTCGCTCACCGCAAGTAGTAAGCGAAGCTTTATTAGAGAAGACCTGGTTTGCAGTCACATCATCATAATTTGCGTCAGCATGACAACTAAAATTCATGTGACATCTGAAAGTAGAAACAAGTAATAGAGCAGTCGGAGACCAAGTTTGCCCAGGTGACCGGAATCTTAAAGCATGGGTGATCTTGACAGACTTTCAAACATGGGGACCGACGACCTACTGTTGATTCTCATGCCCTGGACGCCAGTCCAGCCTGGTTTGCCAGCCTCGGCATGCCTGTCGAATCCCGCTAGATTGGTATGTATCAAACAGAATTGCCAGCAGATATCAGTCGAGAAACTTGGGCGAACGTTACTATTCTGTTCACATGGAAGTCATTTCCCACTAAGGAAATGGTGCCGAATCTAAGATACGTGCAACTACTCAGCGCTGGTTGTAATCAGATTCTCGGTTTACCGCCGTTTGAGGATGCGAAATCGATTTTTGCACGTCCAATGGCACGCCCGTATGACAAACCCCTCCCCTGCTCTTCTTCCGCTACTCAGAGTGTTTTTTCACCGCTTTCCATGCTTACAAAATGTCGCCCTCAGATCGCAGAATGGGTGTTTTCGACCTTCCTTGCCTTTCAGCATCATAGTAGGACTAGCAGGCTCATATTGTGCACAGTTACTGACAGATTCTAAGTCCCGGAATACCTTGATAACCAGAGGGAGTCTAAGCGGGTTGATCCTCTAACGGACGAAGATACTGAAGATGCTGTTGGTCTGTGTGTGTAAGTTTAGTATTTAATGAAGTATCACGCTTCGGCTAACGTGGTTCAGAGGCATCCTGGGGTGCGGCTGCGTAGGTCGTTAAACCGCCTGAGTAGCTAAAGCATTTGGCATGAGCGTTCATGCCTACACTTTGTATCCTCGTTTAACACTAGAGTCTCGCAAAGACGACTTATTCACAGAGCTAGGGCTTGGTGACCCTAACGGCGAGTTCCCTTTGAAATGGTTTCATGGCAAGGATTAACTTAATGATTTCCCCGGCTCCGACCTTGATCTACTGGCTATCACGTTACCTTTGACTGAACAGACCAAAACATGTTTTCTCGAGAGCAATTCCAGCTCTTAAGCAAGAAGAAAACATACGTCTCTAATGCTAGCAGAGGTGCTGTTATTAATACCGATGACCTCGTTGCTGCTCTTGACGAAGGGCTCATCACGGGCGCGGCGTTGGATGTCACGGAACCAGAGCCACTTCCTGCTCAACATAAGTTGTGGAGGTACAAAAATGTCATAATCACGCCTCATTGCGCTGGGAACTCCACGCATTACCACGAGAGGGTCCGCAAAATCCTGGTGTACAATCTTGAGAGACGTGCGCGTGGAGAGAAGCTTGCCAATGTCGTTAGCAGGTCTGGGAGATACCAAGATCATGAATATTTAGACAGTCACAAGCATGAATTACCCTCCAATAAAATTTCTTCAGCTTCGAAGAAAAGTGCGAACTGGCACTGATGATGCTAATAGCATGCACACCACTCCCCCTTTACGAGAGAACACTGCGGACAGTCTGAAGATGGCTTCACCCACATGCTGCCATGCCTCCTGAATTGCAATGCCGTAGCTTATGAAAGATAAATAGAGTTACATTGGGTTGAGTTTATAGACTAATTCGTGACAGCCCAATGCTAGGCTTGATCAAAGTCATGTACTTCAACACACCATGCAAGAAGGAAAGCTCGATCCCGAAAGGCGAACCCACCTGTACTGAAGTCGACCGGGAAACCGACACATGTGAAGTCCGAGAGGAAACAAGAATGTTGCCGAACCCCTACCTTCCTCGACCTTCTTCCAAGCTTCAACCTCGCAAACTATCCGCGAGAGCAGATGAAGCCTTAAGTTGGCATGTTCAGCCCATCGCCAAGGGAACCTAATCTGGAAATGCAGCCCGAAAGCATCGCCGACCGAACCCGGTTCCAAGCCAAGCAGCCTGTTCCTCGTGTCGCCAAGTCGGCGACTTTCCCACGGACGACAAGTTGTTGCCGAAAAGGACAGAACCTACAAACACTTTGGGCCAGCAACGGCGCGCTTCGGCAAAAGACCAGACGACATGCAAACTTACCTCAAGCGGTTTCGCTTTTGCGTTTGCAACGGCTTCCGGTCGCCGGAGATACCTTCACTTGAAGGGTGTCTTGTCTTCTCTGCGCGCCCTCTGTCGTAATGCGAATCCCAAACAGAATGTGACCGTCGCGGAGAAGCCTTGCTTGGAAAACAGCGAATACCGAACTTGCTTATCGTGCACTTACCAGTTTGTCTGACTCTCATATCACGAAATAGAGTTCCAACTTTCTTCAGGAAAACGTGAAGAGAGTCATGGAAATAACCTTTCAAAGGGGGGTTCAATTAAGAGACCGGCGACAACCACGGGGATGGCGGCCAAGATAAGGAATATTTTAAACATCAATTAAAACGGAAAAGAACTTGACGCTAGGAAATTATTCCCCTAATTAAATTGATGTATCCACTGTGCCAACGAGACATGCCGTCCCAAGAAACCAACCCACGCCCCCCCTACACTTGACATACATCATGGTCCCTGTCAATAGATGAGCCAATAGAGCGAGAGCATCCATGGCTCCGTTGTAGTGTAGAGTAAGAGCACACGGTTCCATCCCGACTCCGGACTGCACCAGGGGCTCCCAAGAAAAGAATTTCACATGAAACGGCGTCTCGCACGCACCAACCACCTCGGGTTTCACCCACGACCGCCAAGCTCAGCCAAGATTCCTTTGGACGGTCCATGA
Source organism: Colletotrichum neosansevieriae (assembly GCA_036785495.1). NCBI lineage: Eukaryota > Fungi > Ascomycota > Sordariomycetes > Glomerellales > Glomerellaceae > Colletotrichum > Colletotrichum neosansevieriae. Next base: position 61,126 of record JAVHLV010000120.1, on the reverse strand, counting down.
ACGACATGTCAGAATAGGTGCCTCTCAAAATGGGGCGACGTCTGAATTCGTGCTAATATATATATATATTCTATAAGAACTAATCTAAGCTAGTACTAGTTTAGAAGTTCCTAGTTATAGTTATAGCTTTAGTATAGTTTCAGGTTCTTCAGGGACTTATCCCCCTAAATTCCCCTTACTTTATATATATTTACCTATAACTATAGCACCCCTACTATATTCTTAATCTTAAAGCAAACTTTTTATACTATTTTCTCTACTCTCCTTTAAAACTAATATATTATTCTCTCTTCTACTAACTAATAACTATAATATATACCTATTATATTAATTTCTTATATTAATTAGTACTTATTCTGCTTTTTTATAAAGTTACTTAAGTCCTTTAGTTACTATTTAATAGAGGTTAAGGTAGCTAAAGATAATATAGATATTTAATAATCTTCCTAGATCTATAACTCTTTAAAGAGTGAGATTTACTATTAAATAAACTTTAGCTTATTATAGAAAATATTAATTTCTATTTCTAATAGTAACTTTTATATCTATATAACTTTAATCTTTAATCTTAGCTTTAGAGAAGCTTCTAAGATTATAGCTTTAGTATTGCTTTATATCTAACTCTTCTATTTCTCTAAAAAGGTATAATTAAGATTCTTATTATTATTCCTACTAAAGTTAGAATTACTAGATTTATATAATATATAATAGGTAATAGCTTTAGGAGATCTCTTTTAGTAATAGGAATTATTTATATCTATATTAAAGATAGAACTTACCTAATCCTTATTTATTATAGTACTAATTAATAATAGTACTAGAATACTAAAGTTAGGGTTCTAACTAAATAACTAATTATAGGTGGGAAGATTAAACTAGCTAAAGATAGTACTAATATAGGGGGTTAGATAGGAAAATATAGATTTACTATTAAAGTTACTAAATAATAAAGGATAAGTTATAGTCTTATTAGACTTAGTAGTAGGATTTTCTCTAATAATTAAGATCTTAGATATAGTATTTTATTAATTAGTATTAGTTACTAGATTAGTCTTCTATATAGTTAAATTTAATTATTTAGTATCTATATTATAAGTTTCTAAATTATTAAGCTTAGAATTAACTATCTTAGATATTAATAAGTTAGATAGTTTCTATATTCTTTCTAAGTATAGACTTAGATATTAGATATTTTAGAGCTTTATAGAGTAAACTTAGATAATAAGATTAGTGCTAAAGAACTTATTATCTTAGAGAAGGTAGATAATTTTAATTATAACACTTAGCACTTATCTTAAATCTTAATATTCTCTAAGAATAGAGTGTTCTATTTATTACTAAATACTATAATATAGATAGTAAATATCTATAAAGTGTTTTTATTAATTAGTTTTCCTAAATTCTTTAGTATTTCTAATCTTTCTATAGTTAAGATTACTTAAAATAGAAATAGTGGTTTTCTTAATAGGCTTCTTAGTCTAAGCTTTTAATACTATCTTTATATTATTAGTAAATATAAATATTAAAAAGTCTTTTAAATAGATAGTATTAGTTAATATAACTAGTAATATTTTTAAGGTTTTATATATTTCTTCTCTTATCTTATCTTTAGTTATAGTATTTCTATTAGTTTTAGGGATAAGTTTACTATTAAAACTAGTAATTCCCTCCTCCTTATTCTTTTTAATAGATATTATCTTTTACTATTAAGTTCTCTTATAAGTAGTTAAGAATAAGGGGGTAATATAACTAGATCTAATATATATATATTTAGGTAAGTAGAGTTTATAGATAGAAATATTAGGGAGATCTTAGGTTTCTAAACTAGTTATATATAGCTAATAATAGCTATAGTAAATAATAAAATAGTATTAAAATAGCTATAATAAGTAAGGTAGATAAGGGAGATTAAGAAGCATTAATAGTAAAGGGGAGAAGGAGAGTAGTGATAATAGTAGTAAAAGGATTTAAATAATTAAGTAAGTTAAAAAAAATTCTTTTTATTATAGTTCTTAACTCTTTCTAGGAAAGGAATATTTATCTATAGGTTTAGAAAGGTATAATTAATATAGGTTTTAGCTTTAGGCTTTTAAGTAAGTTTATCTTTTTTACCTTAGTAATTATAAAAATAGTAATATAAGGTTATTATTAAATTAGAGATACCCTATCTAGGATAAGAATAACTTTAACTAATTCTAATATTATTTATATAGGATTATTATTCTACTTAACTATTCTAATTAGTATATAATATAATCTAAGTAATAATAAATAAAGAATAGTTCTTATTAATAAGGTTTAAACTTTAGTAGTTTCCCTTTTTATACTAGTATAATAAGGTCTCCCTTTTTAAATACTATTATAACTTACTACTTATATTTAGCTATTTTAGTAAAGTTTTAAATATCTTAAATCTTAGTAATAGTTTATCTCTAAAAATCTATTTAGGTAATATATATAACTATAGTATTTATAAGAGTTTTGGGTTATAGGATCTCTATTAGGGGGTATAGGCTAGTTTCTATGCTATGAACTTTATAGCCTATTAGAATCTTACTTAGAGAATAGCTAATTATTAATATCTACTACCTATTTATATCTCTTAAAACTTTAGTATAATATAGATTCTAATCTTTTACTAGAAACTTACTACTTAATATTCTTTTTATAATTAAATTAACCACTAATTAAATATAGGTTTTAATTATACTAACTAATTTATATAATTTAGCTAGAGCAGGGATTACCTTAATATATCTTATATTTATAGTAGTTTTAAACTTAGTAGAAATAAAGGCTCTTCTAATATTAGGGTAAACCACTTATAGTATAGTTCTAATAATATTAATCTAATTCTCTAGGTAAGGGATAGCTTCTCTAGTAGTTATTATTTTAACTAGCTATCTCTAATAGAATCTGCTTAAGTAGTTAATCTATATTAATAAATAGAGGTAGCTATAGCCTGATTTTAGTAATACTTCTAGGTAATTAATCTTAATAACTTATAATAGCTCTGAGATTAATATTATTTAATCTAGATATAGTAGTTTATAAGGTTTTATACTAGTATAAGGCTAATATCTATTAATATAGGTAATTATATTAGTTAATATCTCTAGCTAGAAAACCTTACTTACTAATCTTCTTCTTATTATATTTAGACTATAATATCTAGTTTTATTATAGACTTATTAATAAGCTTAAGCTACCTCTAAGTAAATAAGGTATCTATACTTAATACTATAGTAGATATTATATAGAACTCTATCTATAATAATATATAATTAGTAATAATTTGCTAGGTGTTAATTTTAGTAGTTATTTAAGGTGCTACTTTTTAGCAAAAATAAATAGATATCTTTATACTATAGGTTTTCTAACTATTTTATTAAATTACTAATACTCTTAGATAGGTAGGCTATAGCTACTATATTATCTATCTATATAAGGTATCTATTAATAATATCTAGTAATGCTTCCCTATTAGGCTTTACTAATACTATAATAGGGCCTAAAGGGGGGGGTCTTTTTTATTAAGATAATAGAGATTTGATAATATTATTAATATAGTTCTTAGTTAGATTATTAATCACTATTCTCTTTAATAGTTCCTTATAATCTCCTGCTCTATTCTTCTAAACCTAATTTCTATTCTTAGTCTTAGAACTAAAGGATTTCAGGTTATCTATATTATAGTTATATAAGGGAAATATTATTCTTAACAGGGTATCTGCTGCTATATTCCTTTAACCTTAAATATATTTAATAATAATATTTAATATTCTTAGTTCTAAAACCTATTAAGCATAAATACTATTATAGTAGGCTAATATTAAGAACTATATAAGGGGTTTATAGTTAGTATAGATAGTTAATAGGTTTTTAGTTTATAAGAAGTATAAGTAATATTAATAGAATTTAATAATTACTAGTAGTTTATATTTATAGGTTTTATAGTTATACTGTAACTTTATTAATAAGAATAAATTATATAGAATAGGCACTTATTTAGTTCCCTAATATTATATTAATATATAGCTCCTAGTATACTTTAAAGTATCTAAGTATAGTTATACTAGTTTCCTAATAGTTAAGCTATATAGCTTAATAGCTTTAGTAACTAAATCTTTTATTAGTTAGAATAATAAAGCTTCTAATAGTTTCTAATACTAGGGAACTAAACTAGTAAGTTAATATAAGGGTTAGGTAACTTTAGTGTAGTTCTTTATCTATTACTAATAAGGTCTAGTTATAGCTATAAATACTCTTACTCCTATCTAGTTAGTGGAAATTAGCTATTCTTAAATTTTTACTACTTACTCTAGTTTAATCTATATAGCTCCTCTAATCTTATAAATCTATTTTATAGCTATAACTAACTTTAATTTAAGGCTAACTTTCTTTCTTAATAGTTATACTTATATTTATATAAATTAGGGTAATAGATAATACTTAATAAATACCTATTTATTATTCTAAGATCTAAATTTTATAAAGATATTATTAAAGTAGATATTTACTAGTAATATATCTCTAGGTAATATTAGAACTAGTAATAATAGTTCTAGGCTTAGTTCTAGGATAGGATAAAGGAAAATATATCTAAATTTAGTTATTTAGTAAGCTAAGGCCTTAGCACCTTATTATATTCTTATTAGTTATAGTTAGGGGTATTTTAGAATATTAAATACATAAATATATTAATAGTCTAGGTAGATTAGTATAGACTAGTATATATACTTTAGGTTCTAGGATAAATAGGAACTAATCTAAGGGTCTAACAGATTTTTATAGATTTCCCAAAGTAGCGGGATTAATAATATTAGAATTAGTTTATTAATATTCTGGTAATTTATTATAAGTTAATACTCTCTGTAAGGACCTCTATTACTCCCCTCCTTTTATACTATAACTAGTTATATACCCTATTTAGAGACCACTCTGTTAATAATAACTATTAATTTATATAGGCTTATATTATAGTTTTCTTATACTAACTTATCTATCTAATACTTCTTAGTTAGGTTCTATTTCTTTTATTAGCTAGAATTCCAGGGTTTTATACTATTCTATAACTTAGAGATATATTTATATAGGTTAGTTACTGGGAAATTATCTAGAAAGCTAGAAAATAAGATATAGTAAGTATATATAACTCTCTTTACTTCTTTAAATATATTTAATAGTATATTAGGGCCTAATTATATAGGTTCCTTATTCCACTATATATTAATCTTATATATAGATATAGTATAGTTAATTAGTAGGTGTTTAATATATTATTTTATAGGAAATAAAAATTAAAGGGGTGGTTTTAGTTAAGCTAGGTTATTAATAGATAATTAGGAGAAAGTATTGCTAATCTCTGATTTATTAATTATTAAACTTAAAATATAATATAATTTATACTATTTATAAATATTAATAAGTTTAGTTAATTATAGGGTGTGTGATACTAACTATATAGTATTTAAATCCTAAATATAGGAGAACCTGATTTTAAAGTTAGTACTAGTTATAATATTAGTTAGTAATAAGTTATTTAAAATCTAATTAACTATTATTAAAGATAATAATATTATAGTAAGTAGATATATTTTACTAATATATCTAGGTTAGTAATATAAAATTAGTTTTCTAAGTCTAAATCTAATTTAGTTAAGTTATTTAAAGTATTAGATAAGTTATTAGTATCTGATTTAATTTCTTTTATAATTCTCAGTAATTAGTCCTTTTTAGTTAGGTTAGTATTATTAGTAACTAGTGCTAAAATTAGTTTCTATTTCTCTAATATTTATATCTAGGGGCTTAGAATTTAGATAATTAGCTTGCCCTGATACTTATTACTAATCTATATTTAACTAGTCTATAGATTAATAATTATATAAATATTATATAACTAGGATATTTCTAAGAGTAATAATATAGATTAGTTAGAGTTTCTGGGTTAGATATAGGCCTAAATCTCCTACTTAATATTATATATAGTAACTTTAATAGCTATAAAGTGTGTTATATTATATATAGAACTGCTAGTAGCCTCTATACTTAACCCTTTAAATCTAATACCTGAGAGGGGATATTAGATAAATCTATATTCTTTTACTAGGCTAGATAAGATAATATTTATTTTAGAACCTTAATTAGCCTAGGCTATTCTTATTAGTAAATAGTAATAGATAGTTAGTGTTAATAATATATATTCTAGCTAGAATAGATAGGTAGCTTTATAGTTCTTTAAAAAAAAGTTAGATATTCTATTTAGGGTTATTAGTAGTTTTAATATACTCTAAGGTTTTGTGGGTTACTATACTAGCTATATTAGCTTTAGTAATAGCCTTTTCCTTACTTTTTATATACTTAGTTTTCTAAATAATTACTTACTATAATAGAAACCTTAATATCTTTAAGAACTTAGAACTAAGTTATATTAAGTTTACTAATAAGATTTTAAATTTAATATTTCTAGTTAGTTTTTAAATATTAATAGGAGGTTATTCTTTTTAGGCTATAATAGTAGTTAATCTAGTTTAATATATTATTTTAGGGATATTAGTTAGGTTCTCTGGAGTATTTATATTAGTATTAATAATATCTTTAATCTTAATATACTCTTAGAAGTTTAATTCTGGTATTTTAATAACTCTTGCTTAATAAGTAGTTTTTCTCTTAAGTAGTTTAGTAACTTATTATATATACTTAGCTAAGTATTATAAAATAGTATCTATCTACTTTTTCTAGGAATCTAATAAAGTAGCTTAGGTAACTATTATATTAATTTTAAGTACTCTCTTATTTAGTTTTAGTAACTTATTATATATAATATAAAGGATAGATATAACTTAACTAGATAACTTTATAATACTAATTAGATTAGTTTTATTCTAGATTTAATTCTCTTTTTTGCTAGTTAATAGGGAAACTATATTATTAAAGTTCTTAGGTAGGGTAAATTTATAGTAGCACCCTTCTATAACTATATTAGTATAGTTTTATAGATTACTAGTTAGGTTCTTAGAAAGTATTATAGAAGTTATAGTATTACTACTACTAAATTTAAACTAGAGATAAAGCTATATAGAGTGGATATCTATAACCTTCTATAGAGGTTAGATTTCTCTAGTAAAACTATAGTTATAAGGAAAAATTAATAACTTTAGTATTATCTATTTCTAAGAGGTTAATTAGAATAGAAGGGGTTCTAGGTAATTAGGCTAGTAGTAACTAATTTTACTATATATAATATAATAAACCTCTCTATTCTATAATAGCTTAGAACTATTTATATAAGGGTTAGATAACTTCTTCTAGTTAGGTAATTTAGAGAGGTTAGGGTCTTTCTAATTAAAGTTAATTCTAATATCTTAGCTACCTTAATATGCCCCTTAAGCCTAGGGTTAATAAGGTTATTACTAGTTCTGGAAATAGTTAGAGTTATTATAATAGTTTCCCTAAAGAGGTCTTTAGTTATACTCTTACTATTAGTTAATAGAAGGGAATTAATAATTAATAGGGGGTTATTATAAATTAATAGATATATAATTACTATTCTAATTATTCTGTTAATATCCTCCTTACTATTAAATAGGCTATACTTAGATATCTTATAATACTATTATAGGAAACTATATTATAGATATTAGAAAGTTAGGAAAATATTCTCTATAGTTAGCTTATAGTGGGTAGTTTAGTTATATTTAGGTAAACTGCTATACTAGAATCTATTTAACTCCTTAACTAGGGTTTTAATAAGTAACTAGGTCTTTAAGGATTTAGGCCTAAACTTAATCTATATCTTAGTGGTCTTTAGCTTCTTATTCCTCTATAACTTAATAAATATTATAGATAAGGTTATAGATAAACTTAAAGCTAGTTAAGGATATTATAGATATATTTAATACTTATTAATAAAGGTTAGTATTCTTTAACCCCTTTATAAACTAATATATTAATACTAATAAAACTATCTTTTTAGATATTATAAGGGTAACTTAGTTATTTATATCCTTATAACTAGCTTAGTATAGAAGGGATAATACTTAGTTATAGTAAGCTAATAAGGCCTCTTTATTTCTCTATTATAGAGTATTAATATTATTATTATTAGTTTCTTAGTCTATAATCTTAGATAGAAACTGCTCCTAAAGGGTATTCTCTATAATAGTAAGGTCTAATTAAGTTACTATATTATTAAATACTTTTTTAATAATATTAATTAAGTAAGATATACTATTAAGATAGGTTATAGCTACTCTCTTATACTATATATTAATAGTTCTAAGAACTTATAAAGCTAGAAGTATATTTAACTAATAGCTAACTTTCTTAAAGTTCTATTTTAGTTTAGTTAGCTATCTTAATATAGTAATAGTTCTATTAAAGGTATTATATATTAATATAGAGAGGGAAAGGCTAGTAGCTAGGGTTTTATTAAATCTACTAAAATTAGGAGGTATAGTAGATAATATAATATCCTATAATATTATTAGTTTTTAATTTTCTAGCAGAGTTAGATCCCTTTTTAGTTATATAGTATCTATTATTAAATAATAGATATTAAGTTATATTATTAGCTCTTTTATATTAATACTATTATTTAAAGTTAAGTTAGTTTTATAGAGTAACTTAGTTAGAGATATATTATCTAATTAGTATATAGATAGAAAGATTAGCTATAGAAAGGGTTATTTATTTTCTAGTATTAGGAGATATTTTCTAGTAGTTATTACTATATTAGGGAATAATAATAGGCTAATTTTCAGAGTTACTAGGTTAGGTTAATTATTAATAATATCCTCTTCCTTAATATTAAGTAATCTACTAATAGTATTAGATTTCTTTAGAGAGGCTAGCTTTTAATATCTAATATTTTATAATAATAAAATAAAGTTAGACTAATACTTCTCTTAATATTTCTAATAATTCTAACTAGGAGGTTTATATATTTATTATTAATTAGATTTAATAATAGGTAGAATATTATTAATTACTTTATACTAGTAACACTATAGCAATAATAGTAATAGCCTCCTGCTAGTTACTATAGCCTCAGGATTAGGTTCTATAAGTAACCTTAAATACTCTAATAGTTATTAAATTAATTTTTTAGGTAGTTATCTCAGAGTAGGAGCTAGAATAGATACCTCTTAAAATAGGGTAATATCTGAATTTATATTAATATATATATATATTCTATAAGAACTAATCTAAGCTAGTGCTAGTTTAGAAGTCCCTAGTTATAGTTATAGCTCCAGTACAGTTTCAGGTTCTTCAGGGGCTCACCCCCCCAAATTCCCCCCACTTCACATAATGTCGACACGTCTCGTGTCCCCTTCGCCTCGCAGATCAGACGCCGCAGCTTAGACCGGGCCCTTGCACCCACTCACTCACACTGAACACGAACCTTCTTCAGCACGGCATTTGTGTGTGGAAGCTCTGGTATACTTTCTGCCACCCCAAGATTGTGTCGATGCCAGGCGATGGTTCAACCCAAGTATGTTATTGTAATACTACTGAAGATTAGGTTGTCAGGTGTTAGCTGAAGTTTGACCACCACCACCCAAAATGTCACGCAAAGTCAGCTCAACGACCACGACCAAGCCGGGGGAAATGAGCGCACAATCACTTAAAATGCAGCTAGATCAAATGCCGAAAAGAAGTGAAACAAAAAAGATTATGTGCACTCTAATGGGAATTGTGTCTTCCATTTCTTTTCCAAGCCATGCTGCGTGTCCCGTCAACGGAAAAGAACAACTCCCTCTAAATGTACAGAAAGGTCGATCATGAAAACGGAGTGTGAAGTTCGTCGAGGCGGGGAGGATGAGAGAGATAGAGAGGGGGGACATTAGAACAATAATATGGAGGGGGAGGGATTTGCTTTGCCAATGTATGTCGTTGATGTGAGATGTGGTATCGGGGCACGGTTAAGCGCTGGAGGGCGAAGGAGGTTTTTCATGACCAAAATACAAAGGAAAAACCACCACCACCACAACCACGCCCGACCTTTGAAGACTCGCCTGGTGTCCAATGTGCCCACCGTACTTCGAATAACGACCCAAAAGAGAAAAAATAGCACCAGAACACTTTTTGTCGTTGACCCGTCAGGGAAATTATGAGGCTTGTCGTCGGTAGGATTCCCCATTTTCTGTCGTCGGCGGCAGCGCTCTTGTCTCCGTCATGATTCCTCGGTCGTCGTCGTACGCGAGTAAGCAAAAAGAAGTTGGAGGGTCCCGTTACGAGAGCTCCTGGGTGCAGGCTTGGACCTGGGCATCGCAGTCGGACGTGGAAGCCCCGTTACCCTGTCCACCGTTGATGGCATTGAAACAGGAATTTCGCTGAATGTCGCAAGCACGCTGCACGGCTGTGGCCTTCGAGATGAAAGAGTTGCCGTTAACAGAGAAGGGCCGAGTGCTATCGCCCGAGTCCGTGACCGCCGGGGCCGCGAGCCCGAGAATAGCATTCGACTTCGCGCCTCCCTTGCCGCCAGCAGATCCGGAAGAGTTACCGTTGCCGTCTCCACCGGATCCGTTGCCGTTGTTGGTGTTGCCGGAAGCGCCTCCTGTCTGAGTCGGCGTCGCCGCCGACGAGGCTGCCGAAGATGTCGCCGAAGCGGCGGGTTTACTGGCGGCGTCCCCGTCCTGACCGGACGTGTTAGCATCAGGTGTACCTTGAGAATTCTGTCCGGACTGGGTCTGTGAAGTGGCAGGGTTACCGAATCCAGGGAAAGGGGGGGCACCACCACCAAAGGGGTTGCCGCCGCCAGGGAATTGACCAGGATTGCCTCCGCCAGGGAATCCTCCAGGAAATCCTCCAGGCAAGGCTTGGGAATGGGGGTTAGCGCAAGGGTGAGATTGTTGAGGGGTTTGAGAGGGAGAAATGAAAAGCAGCCATTAACTTATTGATGCGATGAAAAGGGGGGTTCTAAGGTGTTTCATTGTTGGCTTTACCTTGACCAGCGCCTCGTCCCGCACCACCGGCGGCGCCACGGCCGCCTCGGTTTCCGGCGTTTTGCTTACCTCCTCCTCGGTTTCCGCCGTCTGTATAAATCGTCAGCACGGAGCGAGTAAGGTCATTTGGGTCACTTACTTTGACCTTGGTTCTGACCTTGGTTCTGGTTCTGGCCGTTGTTTTGGCCGTTGTTCTGGCCGTTGTTCTGGTCTGCGATTCTGTTAACACAAGCATTAATGTAGGAATCTGGAAAGCGACATACTCTGGCCGTTGTTGTTATTGTTGCCTCCGTTGTTGTTGTTATTGTTATTGCCGCCGTTGTTGCCTCCATTGTTGTTGTTGTTGCCGTTTCCACCAACGGTAAACTTGTTACAATCATCCTGAGCACCACGCTGGGCGACGGGCATCAGAACAGGCTGGTGGTTAGAAGCAGATGACATAGTGCAGACGCGGTAGTTGCCAGCGGGGAGACCTCCGGTGACAGTGGCCTTCAGGTTTCCGTTGCCATCGCCGGCATCGTTGATACCCTTGAAGAAGACGAACTTGGAAGCGTCGAGGGGCTGGTTGGGAGTGAGGGAGTTACCCATGTCCTGGATGGTGACGTGGACGTGACCGATGATCTCGTTCTGGCCGTTGAGGTCCTGGGGAGCGGAGTAGTAGGTGGCCTGAGCGTCGGTGAAAGAACCAGCAGCGAGGTTGTTGATCTTAAGCTTGACATCGAAGTCCTGGTTGGCCTGGATGTTGCCGTTGTGAGGGGGGTTTTGCAGGACGGTAGACACCATCTTGTTGTTGGGAGGGATCTTGCCCATAACAACACCGTTGCAGGATCCAGCGGTGATCTGCTTGCCGTCGGTTTTCGTGTCTTGGGCGCAGAAGTTGATGAAGTTGGCGTCGTCACTGTCCGAGAAAGTTAGCACAACTTCCATCGACCAAACAGTCTCGCTCTACTCACGTGGCGGACTGAGCCTGCTGAGCGGCGGGCGTTCCAGCCGACTGCGAGGCCTTCTGGACGTTGTTCTGATCCAAACACAGCTGGCCGTTGTTTCCACCACCATTGTTGTTATTGTTATTGTTGTTGTTACCGCCATTGTTACCGCCATTGTTACCGCCATTGTTTCCACCACGGTTTCCACCACGCTGTTGACGCTTGGCCAGAGCGGCGCTCAGAGGCGAGTCGATGTCCATGAAGGTGACAGAGGCCTCGACGACGGCCATGCCCGCGAGGGCTGCAACAATGTTCTTGATCTGCATCTTGATCTCGTAAGATTTGCCGATTCGAGGTATTCGGAGGGAGTTGTTCGACCGAGTCACTCTCAATAAAATACTATAATTGTAAGGTTGGTCCCAGACCGAGGAGCGAAGAAGAGTAGAGTAGGAAAGGAACGGTCACAGACACCGGATTGCGGCGGAGCACAGCTAGAAAGAAATGAATGAATGAATGTGAAGACACACTCCCAGCGTGAGGCAACAGGAAGAATGGAAATAAAGGTGGAAGGTCGAAAGGAATGATCGAAGCTGAGTGACTGGCGGGTTAAGAAGGGGAGAGCGGGAGCAAAATAGTCTGACAATGCCAAGATATGGAGTCTTATATGCACAGGGCTGTGGTTGCAGGCTGCTGCCGGCAAGACCAGGGTGCTGGGGGGCGGCTTGGGAGGAGGAATCGTCTCCACGAGTCCAAAACGCGGCGCAGGGGAAGTTTGGAGGGCGGGCGAGGATGTCGAGGGCTACCTCATCCGTCCGCACACTAGAGAGTACGGGCTGGGTGACAGGAAGGGGGGTGAATACATGGATGCTGCTTGAGGTAGTATCTGATCACCGTGCAAACCCATGTCTTAGACTCTTAGTATGGCAAACTCGAGAAGAATGACGAGCCGGGGTGTGGGAGACATGGCTGGGGTTTTTCCTTCTTCTAGCAAGACAAGAGCGAAGGAGCAACACTCGGGACTGAGTGAAGAGACGGACCGGCATAGAACGAACTAGCATGGAGTAGCATCTGTCTGATGAGATGGGCTAGTTGGCAGGGAAGAAGGCCTCCAGGGAGAAGCAGTTGAGAAACTACTGACAGGGGTTTCAGGACGTAGGAGACGAGAAAGGCCAGCCAGAGTGCGAGAAACCTGAGCTTTGGTATGGGTAATTCTGCCGAAGTATGGGACGGGAAGGGCGCCAAAGTTGTTACTCAGACTCGATTGTGAGTATCTTAGGAAGAGGAGAGGGTATGCCAAGTACAACCTAAGGTACGGCGAGGTAGGTCGAAGTAGGACAAACCACTGTCCATGTCCGAACAGGGGCCATCGATGCCAATGACGGTGGACGAGGTGCTTGACGGACAATTCCCGACTCAACAGGAACAGGATGGCGGTTAGCAGGGGACGGGGGGAGGGGAGGGAGTGCGACAGGAATGAGTCGAACGGTGCAGCAGGAGCAGTTCAGCCGTCTGGAGTTTTGGTTTGGCTCCCGTCGTTCACTACCTGACACTACCTATAAGGATGAGTTGACAGCAGACGAAAGTTGAAGGCGACCCATGAGACGGCCCCAGAAGGAGACGTTTTGGCTGTGGTGATTTCTGATGCGGTTCCTTTCGTCGCAGAATCGGGTCATAGGGGCCCACATGGCCCGGGCGCCGCTTAGCGAGCCAATGAGGAGACGATTAAGCGCGGACATCAGGCAAATGGCGTTTCGCCCGAGGCGTCGCGAAACGAGACACTGGACGACGTCCCTCCCCCCAGTTTAGCTAACCTTACCTTATGTGACCTTAAGCGCGGCGCATTTTCTTTTTCCTTTTTTTTTTTTCTATCTCTCTCCCGGTCAGTACAGATCTCGAGTCTTGAGTCTTGACTGGACTGGATTATTAACTGACACTTGCCTCTGTCTGGACTCCTCCGTCGCAATCTCCTCTACCACCGCAGACTTCACAGCAATCCAATCGCACCTGTCAACCATCCGTTACGCTATCTAGGTAGGTAGTTATAGTAGGTATCATTCAGCTGGCAGGGCTACCAGGGGACCCGGTGCGCTGAGACGAATACCACGCTGGGGGTTGCTGCACCCGGAGTAAAGTTATGACTACCAACCAACGTGCCTATACAGATAGCACACCTCCAGATACCTTCCTTGCCTTCAGCACCTTAATTCCTGAATCGCCAAGCCTCGAGGGATCGCCCATGATTTACTTCCGGACACCGGCTCCCCCTCAGTTCCAATGACGCCCAGACTGCTGATGCGCGGGCGGCGGGACATACCTACGTACACTGACCGTGGTCGAGAACCTGTTGATGAACGCCATGGGTTCTTCTGATTAACGTTACCGGTTCGGCGATCGCTTGCCGCTCCGTTTATGGGTTTCCCGAGTCTCTTCTGCAGTCACCTACCTATCTACGAATGCATGGTATTAGTTTCTGAGGCGCTTTGCGGATACCCGCGACACACAGCGGTCTCAGTCTTGGCCGGAGGAAAGCGGCAACTGGATGATTGGCAGCGGAACGGTCTGAACGGCTCGGGGGGGCCCTTAACGGCGAGACATGGCTCTGTTAGTGCGACTGACGGCCTGTCACACGAATCTAAGCCATAGCATGAACACCCGCCTACCAATCGCATTGGACCGCCATGGCATCGTAGGTAAGGCATCCGTACTTCGTACCGTACGGATACCAAATCATTCTCGATGCTCCACCCATTGCATTTTATTGCACAGAAAAGCTTGCTCCTATGGGCTCCTACTCCTCCGCCCCGTGGCACTCAGGGTATCGTGTGCCTCCTCGCATCGTGGCCGTTTCCTTGGCGAGGCGTGCACGGGTGGCGGTCCTGGTTCCTCGGAGACGATGGAGGACCGTCGAGTTAAGTCGCCGGCTGGCGGCACGATGCCTGAATTCCTGTGGGAGGTACCTACGTTGGGTCCGGAGATGCACGGATAACCGGACTGGTGGAGGTGCCAGAAGAAGGAGCAAACAGTAAAAAAGGTTCTGCGATGTAAGCGAAAGTCTGCGATGCCCTGCGATGCCCTGCGCACGCAACGGTGAAGGCATCAAACATCCAGCAAACCTATACTAATCTCCTGGACCGCAAGTTCGGATGACGGCAAGGCCGCTGGTCCGACTATTCTGCGGACTTCTCCTATGTCTGTTTGAGAAAGGGGAAGTAAGAAGAAGAAAAAGGGTGAGCCATTAGGGACTTTCCGGGCATCTCTCTAGAGGAGATTTCTGAAGGTACCTTACCTCACACTGTAGAGCACCTTATCTCCCCCTCCCCTTACACTCGGTAAGGTACCTGCAGTGGCCAAAACTGTCAGAGGGGCTAGAGTAAGTAGTCGCGAAGAGGGAAGGTGCCAAGCCTCTCTTCCCTTACCTTAACCACTTTTAAGGTTGCCTTTAGGTAAGGTAGCATCCCGTCCGCTAAGACCCCGCCCCGCCTTTGCAGCCCTGGACCTCTGAGGTACCTTGCGTAGGAACCTCAGGTACAGGGGGCGGCGTGGACCTGAGTTCCTGACTTCGGGCCCCGTGTCTCCCATTTTCCCTCCCATGTTCGCCTTTTTGCCGTTTTGCAATTTTTTTCTTCTCTGCCTTTTGTTAAGGTGCCAGCTACCTACCTCAAGGTATCTCCGGACGACCTCCCAACTGGTGGACAACCCACCGCGCTGCCGCCATGCGTGAGCCGCCGTCTGAGGAAACTCAATCTGATCTTCCTCATGGCCAACCCCTGCACGACAAAAAGATGCTTATCCATGGGATGACGGTTTCGATCTTCATCTCGTCCGGTATTTCGTCGTGTCAACACGTCGTAGACGAGTCGAGAAGTTGCCTTTTCGGGCTGTTCTGGTTCTGAATTCGCACTCTGTCGGGCATTTTTAGACGTTTCCCGAGTCTAATCATTAATGCTATTGATCGGCCACCAATTTTATACAGTATACAATGCACGTTTGCAACTTTGGCGTCAACGAGTCTTGCGTCCCCGCAGATGCATTTCCTTCAAGCTCGTCTGCCTGTCGTCAACGCCGTAGACTGCTTGGAGCCGACAGCCGGCGTGGGCCATGGAGACGGGCAGTCTTTCTGGCCGATGGCAATTCCATGCCGCAACCAACGCGAAATACGAGCCGTGTCTCCCTCCCCTTCCTCCTTATTTCCCAAATCCACGGCTCGTCGGCTCGCTTGAGGGAAGTTCGCTTCCAAAAGATCACGTCGCGAAACGAGGAAATGTCCACCCTGTTGCACACCAATACACCAAGCCCTCGGCACACGGCAAGCAAGCTGGTGTGCCTCCCTCCCATCTTGGTCTCATCGCCATCCCGCACCAAAGCAGATTTTCCCCCGTAGGGACCCTCCGAAATGCAGGAACAATCAATCAAAAGGCTGGCTAGTAGTTCAAGTGGTTGGTTGCTTAATCCTAACCCGGCCCGTTTCGCCCACGGATCCGGTTTGCTGATGCTACTCCAGACGGCAGCCCCTGTCAGACAGGTGGGCTTTTCCTCAGTCCGCCAAGGGGCGCGCCATTCTGCGACACGAGGCTTAGTTTGAAGCCTGTGCCAAAAATTCAATGGTGAAACAGGTTCACCTCAACTCTGCCCGTCTTGTCACTTCTGTCAACCGGCCCAAACTCGCTTCCATCACGCTTCCGTGGTCATCGCCTGCAGGCATCTTCCTCGGACCCGAGCCGCAGCCCAGCCTTTAATCCCAGCTCGGCATGACGATTCGAAACTCGTCAACTGTCGGAGGAGGGCAAACAGCGCCTTCGCCTACGCCAAACGGCAAGAGCATGGACCGCAACCCCAACTCTCAAGATGCGATGCGATAGCTAGAAGCCGTGCCAATCCCGCTGTGCCCTCCTGCCGTGCGCTTTCATCACCAGCCAATCCACTTCGCTCTACGTACTGAGGTTGCCCTTTCGCCTGAACTCGGACTCTCGGCAAGGCCTGTCATCGACCTCAACTTGTTAGACGTCACCTATCATCCCAAATGCCACACACGCCCCGCTGTCACGGCTAGACTTGAAAATCGAGTTCAACGACTGAAGACGGATTTCAAATCCCCCCACCGTACGGCACGTTCAAGTCACGCCACTTTCGCAGCGCCAGGAAACGTTTGCCGAGTGTCGCCCTGGGAAAGATTCTTCCCATGGTAATCAAACTTCCCTCGTCATCAGAGACGTCTCTTCGCCGTTCATAGTCTGGCCAAAAATACGACACGTCCGGCATGATCTCCTGCTTCCACAACGCCGGAGACGCCTATCTACCTTCTCCAGTCCGTGAGGCCCCCGCCTGGCAGGTTCCGCTGTGGTAGGCCGTGACCTTACTCCGACCCAGCTGTCAAAATCTTGGAAAGCCGTGATTGATCGAGTTTGGCCATTTTCATTAGGCCTGCGTTCAAGAGGTCGGCATGCGCCCGGCTTGATACGTTGTGCATCTGGGCGGAAATACCGTGGTGCGGAGTTAAGGCAGAGCATAATTCAAATCAACTACAAATCAACTACGGCCCCCAACGAAGCCAAGCTTTGGCTGCCTCAAAACACGTTTTGCCCTGCGGGAGAAACGAGGGGATCTACTTGTATAGAAACTGCAAGCAGGGGGCACAATTGACGGAACATGGTTGACGTCTCATCTCTCACAATTCCTCTGAGCCCATGTCGGTAGCTCCCACGTTGGCGCCCTTGCTCCTCGTCGTGGTCGCTTGAGCATACGCCGCCGCAATGAGGTCGAGCCAAGCCGCCATTCTCACTCCCGCGCGAGCGACCTGGAGCTCGATTACCGGCGCCGCCTTCTGGAAGTACTCACCGCCGAGCTCCTGACCGGCGATCGCACGCGGGCCCTCTGGGAACACTGTAGAGCAAGAACAAGCTTAAGTCAGTTTCGACGTCAAAGACCGAACACACGGGTTGTTGTGTGTCCGGGCCTGGTTCTTCGGGGGATCGACATACCGTGGGTGCAGACGAAGGCGTTACCCTCACTCGCCCAGCGCAGGCCTGTGGCCTTTACGTCGCTGAAGTCGAGGCTCTCGAGCCAGCTATCTGTCTGCGATGCGAATTTGCCCGTCCTGATTTCGCCCGTCAACTTATCCGCCCAGCGCTTCGCGTTGTCGTACGGCCTGCGGCGAGCGCCCCCAATCAGCTTTTCGGCGATGGAGCTGTCCCAGACATGGTGCAGGTTGAAGTCGGTCCCGTACCACTTGACGTGGATGCCATTGCCGCCTCGGGCGACGTCTTCATTGTGCAGGGGCTGGTGGATGTCGCCGATAAAATGAACGACGAAGCGGGTGGCCTGGTTGCGTTCCCAGCCGTTCAGACTCGGGTCGAGGGCTCGGGCAGTGTAGTTCGCCAGCGCCGTCACCACGCAGCCTTCAGCCTTGCAGTCTCTCTCGAAACCGATGCCGCAGTAGTCAGGCGGGCTGTCATGGGCGTCAATGAAGTGGAACGGGCCCGTGAAATGCCCCCATCTGGTATAACGGATGGTGTCGGCCCAGGTTGCGACGCCAGCGAGGTAATGCTCTGTTTCGTTGCGCAGCAAGTCTTGGAAGAAGGCTTCGGTGGTGTTGGCTACGAAGTGGCTAGCGATGTACGCCGTCGTAATGTGACCCAAACCTACGGCGGGGTGTTTGTTAGCGGCGACGGTAAGTCCGGGCTGAACACGGCATCGGCGACAACTAGAAACCGGCGAAGACAAGCCGGCCGTTCGGGATGACTTACTCCCCCACGCCAAAACTGCAGGCAACGATGCACTGAGCAGCGCAGCGGCAACGGACACTCTCATACTGGCGATCAATGGCGATTACTAGGTAATATTGAATCACTGGAAACGTTGAATAAGGAACGCTTGCGATACCGGTCGCAGCAAAACGGTCAAGATCGCAAAGCTGGCAAACCGGAAGACAAATGACGGCGCATGGGATTTAACCAGAGATCAAGCGATGACGACGATGGACGACGCGGTGTTAAATGGCGACGCGTGCTCGGGTCACCAGCGCATCTGCATCTCCCCCCATGTCAACAGGCCGCTGTTCAAGGCCAGGTGAGTTGGCCGAGGAACGGCGCTCCTGTCCACTCGTTCGGGCACCTGCAGCTGTAGCGCAGCTCACCCCTCATTGGATCCCGTCTTACCTAAGGAAGCGGTGCGTCTCACGAGATGATACACGTGAGCTTTTGCCCGATAAAAGTCCGGTGACCGAATGGAATTACCATGACAGTCTTCCATTGGTCACCGGCCTTTGGTGATCAACGGGCTTTGAACTTCGGATGACCTTCAGGTCGTCATCGCATATGCATTCAGACAGCCAATCTAGCAGTTCATCTCGATGCCTTTTTTTCAAAACATAGTATTTGACTCAAAACAGCTCTTCAACTTGCATCTCAGCTCTGCTTTCCATTGTCGGCGATGACCAAATGAAGCCTGTTTATTGGCGTGCACAGCTCAGCTCCTCCCAAAAAGTGCCCCTCAGAAGGAAAAAAAAGTGGCGGTAAACCGGCCTCATTCAGGTTTTTTCTGGAGTCATGCTCATTCCCCACCCCACTATTTGCCCTCTTCGGCCCATCGCCAAGGTTTTCTCAACCCATCGGCTATGTCATGCAGGGTCCCGTTCCTTATCGCTGCGCTTGACCGCATCCGATAAAGAGATAACGGCCGCGAAATGGCTCTGGTTGGACGCCTGCCCCCCCCCCCCAAAGCCGGCGTTATCAATTCCAGACTGCGTCTGATGTATTTCCCTAGCCCACCTGACTGTTGACGGCAGACCACACGACAAAAGGCACCTCGTCTGCTTCTTCCCCCCCTCTCCTCATACCGCTCCTCCTCAGTAGACGTCCTGCCAGTCCCGTATCAGTTCAATTCGACCTAGGCGGCTACAATCAGTATGGCTTCATTCGCCGTCACGGCATACGCCGCCTTATCGCAGACCCCCAAAGTTGAGGATGTCTTATCTGGGATCTTTGGCAGCATTAGCTTGACCGCCTGGATCTGCCTTCTCGTGAGTCTTTCTGGAAATCCTACTAGCACGTGAGCTTCCAATCTCGAGGCGCCGATTTGCTGAACTTGTCGCGCATAGCTTCCCCAGCTTATCGCAAACTATAAATCGCAAAGCGCCGATGGCCTTTCCATGGGCTTCCTCATCATCTGGCTCCTCGGTGATGTGACAAACCTTCTAGGTACGTACGCAAATACCCGTCGCACCATCTCATCTCGTTCGAACATGCAGCGAAGAGAATGCAATGCGCCGCGATATCTTTACCCTCGCCAACCTCCTAGACCCTTACCGAAAATTCCTTCAGCTTATACGAACCAACTGACTCAAATCTTTTCAGGCGCCCTCTTCACCCACCTCGCCCCAACAGCAGTCGCCCTCGCTTCCTACTTCTGCTTCGCCGACCTCATCCTAATCTCCCAATGCGTCTATTACAACACCAGAAACGCCCGCCGCAACGCCCGCCGCCGCTCCTCCGCCGCCGTCACCGCAACCGGCACGACCCCCACCGAAGACGAGCCCCTCCTCGCCCGCCGTCGCAGTTCCTCTGCAGGCCTGCCTGGCTCGTACCGGCGTCATGCCGTGCACCACGAGAGCTCCCTCGACCCATTGAGGAAAATGGTTACCGGCGAGGATGAGACGCCTGACAGCAACCCGTGGCTGCACAACACGCTCAGCATCCTCGCTGTGTATCTCGTTGGTGCGGCGGGCTGGTTCATCGGTTACAAGGTCGGGGCGTGGGATTCGCCTGATGCGGAGATTGGCGCGCCGGAGGAGGCTGCTGGCGTGCTTGAGCAGGTGGGCTTGGGCTTGGGGTATATCTCGGCCATTTGCTACCTTTGCGCGCGCATTCCGCAGATCATCAAAAATTACAGAGACAAGTCTTGTGAAGGTACGTTTTCGACGCTTTTCCGCCGGGAAATATGCATAAGGGCTAATCTTTGCGACAGGCCTTGCGCTTCTCTTTTTCCTCCTCTCCCTCACCGGCAACCTCACCTATGGCGCCAGCTTGGTCGCGTACAAGCAGGACAAAGACTACCTGCTCAACGCGCTGCCCTGGCTTCTCGGCTCCCTGGGCACGATTGCTGAGGACTTTGTCATCTTCGCGCAGTTCCACATGTACACCCCGCGCCAGGAGTCCAAGGTTTCGGACCAGGCGTAACGGAGGAATCTAGATGTCTCAGAACCCCGGTGGTGAGGAATTCTTCACTGTGTCTCAGAGACGACGAGAAGCATTTGAACATGAATCACGGGTCTCGGATTGTTACGTAGTAGCTGAAATGGACTTGACGCTGCTACTAGTGGTTTTGCATCTTTGGGCTGGGTTGTATCATTATGGCTGCATTTCAGGAGTTGGGAGTTGAAGTTATCATGGGTTAAGTATCTGCATATCGCGTCGCATATTGTGTCGGCGGTTTTTCGTTTGGCCATGAGGCATCTCTGCATACGTATCATAAACACAATTGACACCGTTTATTGAATCTCGAATGACGCAGTCTTTTCTACCGGTGATTTCGGACCGAACGAAATGCTTTCGGCGGTTCCGGGGCCGGGTATCTCTCTCACTTGACAGAATTGGGCATTCTTGACTGCGCAACTCTGATGATTGCACGAAAAACCCCGCGGAAGGAATACAGCAGGTTTCTGGTCCCAATGTCTGTGGGCAGCGGGCTTTCCTTGGTATGACTGGGAAGTGGCATAAGGAGGCTTCCAGGGAGCATCTCGTATACTATCACCCGAGTGCAGCATCAGAGTAATCGACAACACAAGAAGTCGTAAAAGTCGGATAACCCAAAGCTGGGTTTTCCCCCCCAGCAGTGGTGTGTTTTGGGATGCCCAAGTTAGGATTCAAGACGTACCTGGATTATGCTGGAGAAAAGTGGTGAATCGCGACGACGCCGTCGGGCTCGGGTCCGAAGCCGAAGTGGTCATCCTTGTTGGTTCGGTTGACTTTGCCAAGATCATTGAGGAATCCAGGTCCTGTGAGACTTCATCTCGCCAACTCAAACGGGCATAGAAATTGGCATGAAGTTTCGCGGTACTCAGGCTTCGGGTGGTGGTGTGCGACATGGCCCGAGATGATCATCTCCTCGGCCTCGCACCTGGGTTAGAACATCCATCGGGACAGCCCTCGTTGCCCCAATGATGCTCATATTAGTGAATCCCAAAACCAAGAACTCTATTGATCACGAACATCGAACATTGGCTTATTACTAGATGATAGTCTTTGATTTTATTCAGTGTTGCAACGACAAAGGAGCATTCCTGCTTCCCGGATGTTCTCCATGGCCAAGATGAATCCTCTGTCCTCTGCCATGACGATTCACAATCACTGCCTCACTCAACCCGTCGCCTCCCCCGGGTGGCCTGTTCTCCCGTCACCCACGTCCGAACCGCGTATCAACACGAGCCGCACCGTAGTGCTTCAAGAAACGACCCCAGATCGGCGCGTTCTTCTCGCTCTTTGCAATAGGCCACAGCACCCGCCCAGCTCCGTCCTCCCAGCCGATGGGCCGCTCACCACCGAACGAGAGTTCAAACTCAGGAGCAGCGCTCATGTAGCCGGGGTCTACCGTATTCATGGCCACCTTGTACCACTCCCAAGTCCTTCTTGCCTCGGTCTCGGTGATCATGTTGAGCCCAGCTTTCGACATGTTGGTATGCACATGCTTACCCGATTTGGCAGAGCTGCGTCGATTCGACTCGAATATTCCCTCTCTGGAAGACACATTGACAATGTGACCGCCCCGCGCCATCCGGGGCAGCAGCTCCCGGATCAAGATCAGGGGTACGAAGGTGTTGACGCTATGGGCGGTGATGATGTCTTCGTACGGTATTTCGGAGAGCGATCGCACCCAAGAAGACTTGTTCGTTAACTCTAATACCTGTAGGTCAGACATCGGGACTGTAAGAGAGTTCTCAGGAAATGAATGTCCTTCAAGAAGACCAGTACCCCCCCGCTGGTAAATGAACCGGCAGGAGCGCTACCGCGAATTCGGGAAGTGCATCCCTGGCGTATCACAACGTTCGCGTCTGCTTCTTCGACCCGTGGCTCCTCGAGCAGCCGCTGCTCTCGTTCGATGGCTTTCTGCTCCTTCTCGATCGAATCAGTCAACGTCTGAGCAGCGTTGTTGATCAAGATATCCAACTCCCGATTCTCTTGCTGCAGGATCATATTGGAAGCTTCGACCAAGGCGAACGCATCTTTTGCCGAACGGAAATCTGCCCCGATGATTCTCAGTCAAGTTGCCCAGGTAGAGTAGTCAGACTCCCTCTGATAACGGCTGAGGGCATCCTCGGGGTAACGTGACGACGCCATGACAAAGGCACCGCACCGGAGAAGTCGCAATGCGGTGTGAAACCCCAAGTTGATCCGTCCGCCAGTGACAAGAGCAGTCCTGCCGTTGAGGGACAAGTTATGCGGCAGTGACAGAGCTCTCTCGGCCAAGTTGAAGTCTCCGCATGGCACGCACATGGCTTTCAGTGTCTTGTGTGGAAGATTGAGATCCATGTGGCAGATGTAGCACTTCCGCGAACGCTGCGGTTCGTAAGATTGAACCTCGGCCTGACCGTCAACCACTTCAACCTGTGGTGCTTTCGAGAGCTGGTTCTTGATGGTCGCAAGCATTTGCTCGTATAGCATCTGACGCACGCTGACGTGTAACGAATCGTCTGTCCAGATATGCTTGGCGATCTCTTTGGCGCGTGAAGAGGTGAAATCGGGCATGTAGAGAGCAGCGAGGCTAGGTAGGTCGGAAGTGCTCCCTCGCTTCGAGATTTCAAGGTCCGCTCGGAGCTGCTCCGCGACCGATTCAGCTGGGGACTTTTGAATAAAGTCTTGAAAGTCTGACGCCTCTAGAAGCACGCGCTTACCAGCTGGTACGAAAGCGGCTTCAGTCTCGGACGCCTTCAAGTTTTGGATGACCGGTATGTCCCCCTCGCCGAATGGCTGCATTCCTGTTGATTTCTTGAAGTCTGCTGCCAGACGGGGGAACTCGACCTCCATCCGTTTGACACAACGAAGAAAGGCTTCGAGCCATTCAAGCTCCTGCAGTGTGCTGGGGTACCCCTTTTGTCGATGTTCCAGCGTATCATGGACAATCTGTCTATAGGACGTGGTTAGACGCATAGGCAGGGGTTCGTCAGCGGTGTAGATCCTTCTCATGCCGTCTCTCGCCTTGCGGAGGTCGTCTTCGAACTCTGCGTCACCATCGCCCTCATATTTCGCTGTTGTCTGTTGATTCTTGGCCTTCATCGTCTCCACCGCGAGTTGCTGAGCGGCGGCGTTGAACAACTGGAAGCACCAGTCGTAGGGTACCAGAACCGTATGAGCATATCGGAAGCAGAACAACGCGGCTCTAAGCTTGCGAGCGCGAGATCGAAGATCCTCAGGGACGTGGCGGAAGTTTACACGCGGGTAGTAGGGTCCGTACGGTACTCTCAGATATGTCGGAAAGAGGTCGTAGAGGTCCGCCAAACGACGAAGCTCCGCCGCCTTTGTATCACACAGAATTTGGTGCGCCTCCCTGAGCTGCGGAATAATCTTCATGCAGTCATCGGCTGTCAGCTTCTTCGTCCAGTCCTTTTTGTCATCGAACGGCCGCCAATTAACTGGTAGATCCTGGGGTGCGGGTAGATATTTGCACACCGCCTTCAATCTTGACGAAGGGTTGCATCGAAATTGTTCGAGGTTGATGAACTTTTCGATGAAGTGACACGTCAGATCAAATTCGAGCTGCTTCTCGAGCCAATTCTGGTCAGTACCCTGATAACAACGAGGAGGGATCTCTTCGTCGAGATACCATGGCTTGCAGTGGTGGCTGTGAATCGGCAGCTTGCCCTCTGACAGCATGGAAGTTTGGCTGAAGGCGAGCCATAGAGCCGCGACCCGACGAGTATCACAGCCTCTGAGCACTTTCCAAGCCTTGCTCTTGCCAATAGCAAATTCGAGTGCCGAGCCTGATGCCGCTGTTGACAATAAGTCAAGCACTCGGTGGAGGGGTAAATCGGCAATGACTGGTTCGATGAGCTCGACCGGCGTTACTGAAAGATGGCGTGCAATCTTCAAGATGCGCTTCGGTAGTATGTCATCCATCGTTGTCGGTGTTGAGGATACCATCTTTCGCCTGTTGTCTTGTGGAACGTGCGTAATCGAGAGCTGGGTCTTGAGACTTGTGGTTTGAGAAGAGGGAAATGCGAGTCCAGCCTGCCCAGGGACACCTTAATATAGACAAGCGAGGAAAGAATAAGCATCCATGTTACCTACCCCAGGTTATTCGTGAGTCACCGGTAAACGTTGTTGGAAGTCAACCAAGGCTCACTCAACCTTAATCTTTAGTGGAACCAGCCACACAGCCACTGCAGTCCGATCTCAGGCAGCAGCTGTTGGGGGATCGCATCTCCGGAACATCAGGCTACTGACTTTTTGATTTTTGATGATTATCCTGATCCAATCTCCGGAAGAAGTAGACTCTTAGTGCTTCTATTACTTATCATCTCTCTGTACCTTGTTTCGACCCTTGCTAAGCAATTGCTCTTGGATTGGTCGCAATTTTATCCGAAATTGAAGGCGAAGTATAACGCCTTGACTGTGAATCAAGAAATTCACAATAATTCCTTTTAATAGCAGGTGGGAAGGTCTGCTATAATGGTCCAGCAAAACTGAATTGAAGTGGTTAAGGGTTTGTCTATGAGTCTTATCTGCCTAGGGTTGGCAATTACCCTGCCCGCGGGTTCTATATGTCAGATTGTAGGGTCCGGAACGCGCAGTGCGAGTCGGGCGCGACGTTAGTCTGGCTCCACGCGCGGGCCTAAAGCAGCCTGGGCATGCTAACTATAACTGGGGTATATATAGGAAAAAGGGGTTAGAATATACCTAAATAAGAGTTAATATATAGATTTATATATATACTATAGTATTATAAATATATATATAATTATGCCTAATTTAATAATTAATAGTCTAATATATACTATATTATTATAAATACTACTCTAAAACTTAATTATAAAATAATAATTACTATAACTACCTTTTAGCTATATAGATATAGTAACTAGATTCTCTAGATTAATTTTCTATATATAAAAATATCTAGTCTTAAACTATAAAATAGTATTAACCTATATATTACTATTCTAAATATAGATAGTATACTTTAAAACTATTTTAGAGATAAGGTTATAGAGCTAACTATTCTAAATATCTCTAACTACTTTATAGATAGTACTATAAATAGTATAGTAGTTATATTACTAAGTAATAATATAATTACTATTTATACTAATATAATTATAAACCTATTAAAAATAAATTATAAGCTATACTAAGCTTACTAAGTAAACTATATATTTAAAAGTAAGTACTATAAAGTATATAAAAAGTAATAATATATATTCTAAGACTAGATCTATAATAATATCTATCTAGATCTCTTATATCTATACTATACTATAGATAAAAATATTAATTACTAAGTATATATATTTTATAAAAGTATTAATATTAATATTTATAAATATAAAGTTATAGCTAGAAATAGCTATACTATAAGTTTAGACCTCTTAGTATATAAGAAGCTATTTATAAAGTATAATATAGAAAAATAGTTTATAAAGTAGAAAAAAGCTATTACTAAAATATAGATTAGTAATTTAGTATAAGTAAAGAAGCCTAATTAGTAGTTTATAAACTTTATAATAGCTCTTAGTAATAGTAATTTAGATATCTAGATCTATATATACTAAATAATAGTATAATTATATATAAATACTAGCTTCCTTACTATAGAAAATATACTAAAAGATATCTAAGTTACTTTTAATATATTTAAAGTAGCTAATTTATATACTAAAATAGACTAAGAAGTGTTTAGCTCTACTATACTAGGAGATAATAAGAATACTATATCTAAGAATAACTTAGAAGTGTTAAATTATATAGTATAGAGTATAAAAATAATAATATATTAATCTGTAGCTATCTAGAAATCTCTGTGCATGGATCCACGCGTTATTTATGTCTAAAAGTAGCTAATATCTATATTATGCTATTACAGCATAGTTACTGCTGCTTTTATATATACTTAGCATATTACTGTGTATACTAAGGGGTTAATTTAACACACCTCTTTAGTTTTAATATAATATAGCATAATATAGTATAATTTAGTATAACTAGCTAAGTTTACTAATTAACTCTAAAGTACTTAAATCTAGTATATTTAAGGTTATCTAAATATATCTATTTAATATAAAGTTATTTAATATCTTTAATATATCTACTAATAACTTTATAACTCTATTATTTACCTATCTTATAATCCCTTCTCTAGTATTATTTCTTAATATTATCTATAGGTTATTATAAAGTATTTAGGCTCTTAGTCCTTAATTATAATATTATAACTTTAGTATTTTATTTACTTTAGAGCTTTATAGACTTTACCTAGAGAGTTAGTAATAATAGACTTATTTAAGTAGTGCTAGCTTAAGAATATTATTAGTAAGAAGGGTTATTATATAGAGAGGGTATTACTCCTTTTATAATTACTTATCTTATCTTAATTTAACTACTTTATCTTATAGAATTACTTATTTATACTAAGAGAGATTACTACTCTCTATTACTCTTTATTATTACTTATAGAGTATTTTAAGGAGATATTACTATTAATAGTAAGGTCTTATTAGCATAGCTTTTAAGAGTATTATTAGCTTCTAGAGGGAAGTTATTATATAGTTATAAAAAGGTAAAGAAAACATAATTTTATATAAGTGAAACTTTTAGTAAATTATATACTTAAAGACTTAAATATTAATATAATATCCTCTCTTTTATATAGATATAATATTATAGTTAGTAATAGATTTAGTAAGTTAATTTAACTAATATAGTAACTATAAAGTTACCTCTTTAGATTAGGTATTAGGCTTACTTAAATCTAGGCTTAATATTACTATTAGTGTTTTATAACTCCTCTCTCTTTTAGGTCTCTATAATTATTTATAACTTATTAATAAGGCTTAGTTAGGTAATAAATCTCTTATAAAACTATTATAATAGAGCTTTTATAAGTTTATCTATTATTAATTTAGCTAAAGAAGTATAGATAATCTTAATATATCCTTTTATAATCTCTTACTATAGCTAGTAATTATAGATATTAATATAATAAAGTTTTATCTATAGCTAGAATATCTTCTTTATAATAAGGTTTATAGTTTATAAATTATTATACTAGATTATAACTTTTAGTATATTAATAGCTATAAAGCCTATAAATTTAGATAGTTTATTATTTAAGAGAGAAACTTATAAAGCAGTAATAAGTTAACTTATAAATAGTTCTTTCTTTACTACTTATAAGAGAGTAAGAAGCTCTGCTTTTATAGTTAA
Source organism: Colletotrichum neosansevieriae (assembly GCA_036785495.1). Taxonomy (NCBI): domain Eukaryota; kingdom Fungi; phylum Ascomycota; class Sordariomycetes; order Glomerellales; family Glomerellaceae; genus Colletotrichum; species Colletotrichum neosansevieriae. The sequence continues at coordinate 32,845 of JAVHLV010000120.1, read as the reverse complement.
TATAGTAAATATATTTTACTTATTTACTTTCTATAATATTATTTCTCTAAAGAGCTTTATTATAAAGAATTAGAAACTTTTATAGTTTTATATATTATTAATAAAACTAGTATCTAATATAACTTTAAGGTTTTTAGTTAATCTCTTAGAAACTCTATATTCTAGATATAGTTTCTTTATTTATATAAGGTATTAAATAATATAGTTTATAGTATATTAATAATAAGGCTTAGGGTTTTAGTTAAAGTAGGTAAGTTTACTAACTATAAATAAAATATTAGATCTTATTATTACTATAATATATAGTAGTAATCCTACCTTTTATTAATATTTTATAATATTAGCTTTTATTATCTCTTCTTTATAAAGTAGGAGTTCTTTTTATACTATTAAGGTTTTATAGTTTCTTATTAATTTACTATCTAGGAGTTTTAATAGCTTCTTAAAGAAAGATAACTATAAAAGCTATAGTTTATAGTTATATTAATCTTAAATAACCTTAATTTCTAGAAACTACTAAATATCCTTTCCTTCTTTAAGGTAATATTATAGTTAAAGTTTACTAATTAGCTATCTTATCTTAATCTCTTTAAAAGGGAGATATATAAATATATAGTTATTAATATAGAAAAAGAATAGAATCTTACTATTTTACTAATAGTAGTTTTTACTAGCTACTTACTTAAATTTACTTATTATAAAATCTATTTCTAGGTATTATTATTATAGAAGTAGTAAATAGTAAAGTTTATAAAGAGCTTTAAGTAACTTTAAAATATATCTGCCTTTTTAATATCCTAGCACTATCTCTATATAAACTTCTTTATTAAGATTAGTATAAATAAAAGTATTAACTATATTATACTATAAAAGGTTTATATTAAACTAGTTTATAATTATAATAAGAGTTTTAAAAGATATACTAGCTAAAGTAATAATATAGATATTTCTTAGATTATAAAGCTATTAATCTCCTTTAATAATAAGTCTTACTTTAACTTTAATAAGTTTTCTATACTTATCTAGCTTATAGATATATATCTAGTAATAACTAAGAACTTTATAACCTTATACTATTATACTAAACACTTTAATCTATAAATTTAATAATTTATAACTATTTAGATATAATCTTTTAGCTTTTCTAAACTTATTTCTTAATAAGTAATTAGCTAGTTAGCTATAAAATAAGAGTAATAATAGCAAATTTCTCTAGTAAGTTTCTTTTAAATACCTCTTTAATCTATTCTTAGTAAAATTATTTATTACTATTAAACTAAGTAGGAGGCTCCTAGCTTTAAAGCTTAATACCTAGTTATACTTCTTACTAGTACTAGATTAGCTAGACTATAGATAGGTATAGAGATTATCTTACTACTTAATTAATTTACTTAGCTTTATACTAGCTAGAAATACTATTTTATAAAAGGGTTTTAAATTAATTCTAAATTTCTTAGATTTAGTAGTAATAACTCCTCTCTCCTTTATCTTAAGATTCTCTATTACTTAGAAAAAAAATAAAAATAAAGATTAAAGTAGAGTAATAAGTTAAAACTAAGCTTAGGAGTATTTAAACTTATTTTATAGCTAGGATTTAGTTAGTATATTAACCTTATTAGTTTCTATTAGATTAGTTAGTAATAACTATTTAGCTTCTTTATTATCCTTAATATTATCTAGGTTTAGTATCTATTATAGCTTTATTAACTTAATAATATTATTATAGTAGTTATATATCTCTTTTTAGTTTATCTCCTAAAAATTATCTTTCTATTTATTAATATTACTACTAAATTTTATACTTTTATTAAACCTAATATTTTTTATAATAATAACTTCTTACTTTACTAGGTATTATACTTAGTAGAAGCTTAATAAGGTATAGCTAATAAGGTATCTAATCTAAGCTCTTAGATTAAAGTACTAGAAATAGTTTTTATAAAATTAAGCTTATATAGTTAAGGTAAATACTTTATAGCTATATTATTATAGATAAGAAATATCTAGGATAGTATTATTACTTTTTATAAACTAGTATAGAAGCTTATAAGAAGTTTTCTAACCTCTTAACTATAATAGAATATAGTTATATATATAGATTACTGCTATATAGATCTCTAACTATAAGTAAAGTAGAAGTTTTAATAATAAATAAAGATATCTAGCTTTTATTTTTATAACTATTATAATTCTCTCTTCTCCCCTATTTTAAGCTTATATATTTAGTATTAATAGTTTAATTTAAATACCTATTATCTAGATAAGGCTCTCTATTTCTGGATATTTTAGGATTTTATTATTATATTTAAACACTTTAATTATAACTTTTAGCTCCCTTTTAACTAAGTTAATAAATTAGGTAAATACTTTTATAAAAGTTCTAGTTAAGTAGGTTTTAAGGTAATAGTTCTAGGTATAACTTAATAGTTAGTCTATAAAGAGTAGGAGGGTTATAAAGCCTCTATAATTTTATTTAAATAAGTAAAAGTCTAGAGCTATTTATCTCTCTAGTATTAAGGTTATAATAGACTCTCTTAGTATTTAGTATACTTATTAAATTATCTTCTCTAAGCTATATATATTATAGTCTACTATTATTAGGGATATTTTACCCTTTACTCTTATACTATATATTACTATCTCTAGATAGTATATTATAGCCTCTTCTATATAGCTAAGTTAAGAGTACTAGTTATTATAGATATCTTTTCTTAGCTTTCTTCTTATTAAGGTAATATAGATATTATATTATAGAGAGATTAGTATAGTATTATTATAGAATATTACTTAAAGCTTCTTTAGTATATACTTAAGAATATATTAATTATAGATATTAAGTACTTTAGTAATAAATATACTATCTTATTATTAAAGATCGTAGTTATCTAGTCTATTATTCTAGTAAATACCTTTCTTTTTTAAATATCTATAAAATATAAGATTACTTACTATAGTATTATAATAAATAGTATTAGAGAGATATAGCTTTACTAGATAATCTTTAGGTTTAATAATATTTATAATTACTAATCTATACTCTTTAATTAGTATTAGTTTAGATTTTATAAAGATAAAGTCTTTATTATAAGCACTATATAGAGTTTTAAAATATTTAAGGTTATTTAAAATATAAACTATTAAACCTAAATCTAATAATACTAATTTAGATAACTTATAAATATAATTTATAGTAAATACTATCTTCTTAACTTCTATCTTTTCTCTATATCTCTTTAAGAGTTATTAATTCTTTATTAAGATCTTTAAATAGTTAATCTTATTTACTAATTCTCTCTTATATTACTTCTTTACTAGGTTAGTAACTATCTTATTTAGAGTTTAGTTATTAAGTACCTTATTAATAAAGATATACTAGCACTTTAATAAATAGTAATAACTTATATATATCTAATACTTACTAACTTCCTTTTTATACTTATCTTATTAATTATTAAACTCTTTATTAGTTTTTCTCTTCCTTAACTTACTTTAAGATTAAGGAGTCTTTACTAGGTAGATAGAAAGGTTAGTTATTATTAGTCTAAATATTCTACTCTTTATAATATATAATTCTAAAATTATAGTATTAACTATTTCTAAAACCTTACTTTATATATTCTTAATAAGATTATTAAGCTTTAGAGTTCTATTATTAGTCTCCTTCTTATAGATTAATTTATAAGTTATAGTTTATAACGAGAGAGGGGTTTAATAAGTAATATAGATAAAGTTATTAAACTATCCTAACTTCTTACTATCCTTTACTATATTAACTATCTTTAATTTAGATATAACTAATTTTTATTTATTAACCTATTTAGTAATAAACTTCTAGGTTATAATTATTTCTTTATAAAGAATTTAAAAAACTTCTATATAAACTATTCTTATTAACTTAAGTTACTAAATATTATTAATCCTAGCCTTTATCTTTAGCTAGATAATAGTATTAATAATGAAGTTCTAAGGTATAAAATAGATTAATTAATACTTAGAGTTAACTATCCCTTAAATATAGTTCTTAAATTAGACTATAATCTTATATAAATCCTTAACATTCTTTATCTTATCTTTATATATTAATAGCTATATTATATATATATATATTAGTCTTATTTTATTAAGTTATTAAAAAAACTATATTAGCTGAGATCTTATTAATATTACTTATCCTAACTCTAGCTAAGCTATAATAGATATTAAGATAGAGAATTCTCCTATCTTAGTATTCTAAATATTAGCTACTAGGAAGTTAGCTTTCTAAAGATAGTTCTAGATCTTTAGCTTTTTTAAAATAGTATTTAAAATAGTATTAAGGTTCTCTTTCTCTTTATTCTCTAGGTTAATATATTTCTATAATTTTATTAACTAGAGTTTATACTAGGTTTAACTTTACTAAAGAGGCTAATTAGCTAGACTATTAAGTATAGTTAATAAGCTAGAGGCTATAGTAGCACTAGTAATAGAGAGTTTACTATAAACTTATATATTAATAATATATAAGTTAATTTAATACTATAAATTTATCTAGATAGCTTTAATTAGTATTATTTATAATAATTAGACTATTAATTATTAAATTATATTGTATAGAGTGTAAGAATAATAATATATTAATCTATAGCTATCTGGAAATCTCTATATATAGGTCTATATATTATTTATGCCTAAAAGTGGCTAATATCTATGTTATGCTATTGCGCTATAGTTACTGCTACTTTTATATATACTTAGCGCGTCACTACACACACTAAGGGGTTAATTTAATAAGAAGTATCTAAGAAGCAAAGACCTGCTATATACTAAGTATATAGAGAAGGGTAATCTATAGTACCTAAAGGCTATAAAAGGATATCTATAACTATATAAATAATTAATAAAAAGAGCCTCTGCCTAGCCTACTATAGCTACTACCCCTTAGCTAAGTACTAGATTATATTTAAAGAGCTATATTTAGAGTATCTTTAGAGAAGTAAATCTCTTTACTACTTAGTAAAGAAGTATATTAATAATAATAAGAAGCTTATAAAGTATATTTATAAGCTTAAACTAAGTAGTAAATAGTATATAGAGAATAAATAACTATATAGCTACTATAGAGAGACTCTTAAGTCTATATTTTATATATAGCTAAATAATTACTAACTCTATAATATAGCTATTCTAGACTCTAGAGTAATAATATATATATTTAATAATACTTTATAGTTTACTATACTTACTAGAGCAGCTCCTAGTAACTTTTTATAAATAGATATATACTAGATTTCTATTAAGAGATATAGTATAGTTAATATTAAGGTAAAAAGGTATAGTAGAAGTATAATATATCTATAACTATATAATATAGTGCTCTATTATAGGTTTATAAGTAACCTTATTTTACTTAGAAAGCTATATTAATATAGTATTTAGTAGAATATAAGTCTACAAAATAACTATTTTTAAAGATTAGATTATATTTACCTCTATATATTAGATAAGAGGTATTACTAATAGGTTCTAGAGTATAGAGAGACCTTAGAGAGTGCTCTACTATATAGTAAAGAGAATAAGGTAGGTATTATATTCCTTATAAGTGCTTAGTAACTCCTAGCTAAGTATTATATATATATATATAATATAATAATAAAGTAATAACCTATCTATAGTAGTACTATAATATAGTACTAGCGTTTTAGATACCTAGGCCTAGAAGCTATTTAACACCTCTTAAATAGTATAAGAGGAGTCTACCTTATCTAAGGGAGTAAGCTTATTATAATAATTAACTATAATATCTATAGTATAGGTAAAGTTTGCTACTAAGTATAATAAATACTATAAGGGTTTATTAAGTATATAGAGCTAGGTAAATATATTACTCTAGACTTTTATAATTATAATAAAGGATATAAAGAGTATTACTTAGTGCTTTTTATAATAGATTAGCCTATAGTATATATCTAGGACTTCTACTTTATATAATAAGGTATAGATAAGCTTTTTATAGTAATTAAGAACTACTTAATAATACTCTTAATATAGTATAGAGTATATATAAAGGTAATTAAAACAAACCTTAAGCTTATAAAGTATCTATATATTATTACTACTATTAAAATATAAGATATCTACCTTAAGCTCTCTACTATTAATACCTAAGTATAGAATAGTAGAGCAGAATAAGTTAGTGCTATAATTAAGAAGTATATAAGAGTAATAGCAATAAGTATAAAGCTACTAAATATACTATAGTCTAAGATAATAAAGTTATCTATCTATCTATATAACTATATATCTATAGTAATAAGAAGTTAGTAAATACTCTATAAGCTATTCTATAAGCACTTTTAGATAAGTAAGTCTACTAATTATATATACTCTAACCTCTTATATTTATATATCTATAGCTATAAGGTATTTGCTATAATAAAGAAAGCTTAACTTAAGTAATAATACTATAAGAAGCTTATACTATATATATTTATTAGCTTCCTAGTAAGCTATATATTTAGTAACTTCTTTTATATATAGAACCTGCTATATATAGAAGTATTTACTATATATAATATAATATTTAATAAGAAGAAGTTTTTTAATAGTAACTTAAAGAAGCTTATTAGAGGGTTTTAGTATATAGACCTTACTATAATATAAGAGCAGATTAACTAGCTAATTAGTAAGAGCTATATATAAGCTACTCTATAAGATATTAATAAGGAGATAGATAAGGTAGTTAAGTATAATAACTATATTAATAAGTATATAGAAGATCTAGAAACTATAATACTAAAAAAATATAGATATAGCTATATTATTACTATTATAGAGCCTAGCAGCCCTAGCTACTACTACTATACTAGAAATAAATAATACTTCTATTTATATAAATACTTATTTTAAACTAATAACCCCTCTAGAAACCCTATTAATAGCATTTTTTATAGCTCTATAGAGTATATTAATAAGTATAAGGAGATATAGAGAAAGATATAACTACTCTTTAAAATATATAAATAAAAATAGATAATATAAATTATTATTACTCTAGTACTACTATATACTATATATCTTATTTAAGGCTGCTTTTCTAGTAGGCTATATATAGCTATACTAAAAATATAAAACTATATAATTAGAAAATAGCTCTATAGCCTAGAGTATCTAAACTAATTACCTACTAAGTATATATATAGAGTAGAATACCTCTAAAACTTTAATAAGAGTAGGTTATATACTTAAAGTAGCTATAGATAAGATAGATCTATAATAGTAAGTATTTACTATAGCTAAAGAATAAAGACTAGAGAGTATAAAGTGCTATAAAAGTACTATAATATATAGTAGCCTAAATAAATTAGATAAAATAGCTACTCTATTAGGTTACTCCTAGTCTAAGTTACCTCCTCTATTTATATCTTATAATTAGTTAGCACTATATAATAGGCTTATAAAACTATATCTATTTATAAATAAATTCCTAAAGGCTAAGAAATCTTATCTAAAGAGATATAAAGCATTATAGTTTTAGTATAAAGTAGTAAAGCAGGAGGCTTATAGTTACTAAGTATTTAGCTACTACTAGGTTTATATATATAAACTTAATAAATATAGATAGTTAGCAAAGTTAAAAGTAAGACTTATAATCTAAGGTAACTAATAAGTAAAAGATATATAGAATATATATATAGTAATGCTTATAGATATATCTTTCTAAGTGCTAATAATTATAGCTACTTATTTTAATATAGAGCTATAATAATATAATACTATAAATATATTTATATATATATCTATTAATAAAATAGTGTTTATAAGTATACTACTAAGCTACTATTATAATAATAAGATTCTATATCTATAAAAGGCGCTTTATAGACTATACTGCTTACTGCTGCTTTAGTAAAAGCACTTAGAGTCTAGCCTTACTATACTTAACTTTAAATAGATAGTTAGTAAGAACTACTATTAGTAGTATAGATAAGTAATATTCTTCTTCTATATAGATAATTATATATTAGCATTCTCTTATAAGTATACTAAAAGTGTAAAGGAGGCTATAAATACTCTCTAGAAGTGCTACTACCTTAAAGGAGGTTAGAATCTATAATAGTTTCTTAGAATTAAAGTGCTCTATAATAGAGCTATATATAAGCTATAGCTATTATAGTTAGTATTTATAGATAAGGTATAAAAGCTGCTTAAGCAGCGTGCTATAAGCCTTAATATAAATAACTAAGTATATATACCTATAATAAAAGATAAATTAGAACTATATAAAGGTAAAGCAGCTTTATAGAAGATTAACTACTACTAATACTATATTAGAATAATTCTATATATAGTAGTAATAATATAGCCTGATATAGCGTTTACTATAAGCTACTTTATAAGGTTTAATAATAACCTAAGCTCTATAAAGCACTATACTGCTAATTAAGTTCTCTAATATCTCTACTAAATATAATACCTCTACTTTAAGTATAGCACTAAGCCTAGTAAACTAGATAATATACTTAAAATTGCTTTAGATACTAGCTTTATAGATAATATAGTTAACTAAAAAAGCTTATAAGTGCTTATAATAAAGCTATTTAGAGGTATAATTATATAAAAGGTAAATAAGTAGATAATAGTTATAATATTAATAACTAAGATAGAGCTACTTATACTATTCTAAGTAGTATATAAAGCTCTCTTTATAAGTTAGCTAATAACTACTCTATAAATTTAACTTCTAAGTAATACTACTACTAAAGCTGCTTTTACTATATCTAGTATAATATTAAATAATCTAAATCTAGTGTAATAATTAATAAACTATTTAGCTAGTTAATATAGAGCTTATTTAGCTATAAATAAAGCTATAATATATTAATATCTATAACTACTAGCTATAGTAGAAGATTATAAAAGGGTATATAGTAGTTAGTTATACCCTATTAGCAGAGATAATAGTAGATAGACTTATAAAGGTACTTATACTATCTTAATTTAAAGCATTTTATAGTTAGCTATAAATAAGTAACTAATATATATAACTAGAGGTAAACTATATATAAAACCTAGAGAAAGAGGATAATATAAAGTATATAAAGGTAATAGAAACCTATATTTAGGATAAGATAGACTCTAATAGAGTTTAGGAATAGCTTTATAAATAGCTAGTAATTTCTAAGGGGGTATATTAGATTATAGAGTCTAGAATATATAGTATAAGTTAGGTATAATATTAGTCTAGCTCTATATATAGGCCTGAAGCAGTCCAGGCATGCTAACTATAACTAGGGTGTGTGCAGGAAAAAGGAGTTAGGACGCGCCTAAATAAGGGTAAATACGTAGAATTATATATATACTATAGTATTATAAATATATATATTAAGTTTATAGTTATAATGCAGCCCTCTGCAAAAAAGACTATAATAAATTCACCTAGTTTATAAGTATAATTTGGAAAACACTATAGAGGCACTTTAATCTATACCCTCTACTAGTTAAGAATAATAATATAGAAACCCTATATATTCCTGCTAGTAAGTAAACCCTTATATAAAGTTAAATATATACTCTAGCTAAATAGACTAGTAGACTAGTAATAGTATAGGTAACGCTATGCTATATATAACAGGGCTGATTATATTAGGGCTGAGTAGGCTACTAAGGCTCTTATAGCTTGGGAAAAACGCCTAAAAGGTAAACCTTCTAGCAAAGTACTATATATATAAGAGATAACTCCTTAACCTTCTAAGAGGTTCTTATAGCTAGAAGTATAAAAAGCTATATAAGCAGGGCTTTATATCTATTTCTCTCCCTTATCCTTATCCTATAACTTATAATAAATCCTCTAAGATAGCAGCACTATATCTAGTATATTAATATACCAGGTATATATAAGGTATATCTATTATTACTAATAACATAAACTAGATCACTATAGAGTTTAGTATTAATATAATTAATAAAAACTCCTCTTTTTTAAACTAACCCAGCCTATATAAAAAGCATATTATTAGTATAGCTCTTAGAAAAGCTTACTTTAATACCTCTATAGGGGATATCTATATATATAATTAAATTATATATAAATAAGTAAATATTATAGTAGAAGTTAAATAGGTTATTATATACTCTATCTATTAGCCCTTCTTTAAACAGGCTCTCTATAATACTAAGGCAGAGGCAGCCCTATAGGGATTAGTGAGTATAGCTTATACTAAATAGAGAGAGCATTGCTAATAATAGCATAGCTGCAAAGGTGTTAGTTAGCCTAATTAAATAAGAGGACTGCTAGCAGATAAAGCAGTGATAGAGGTGGTATTAGTAGTATAAGTGATAGGTAAGAGGATAAGTTAATAGTTTAGTAGTCTGTAGTAATTAAGCAATTAAAAACTATATTATTATTAAACTGTGAAGTTAAGGATTATAAGCCTATTTAGTAAAGCTAATAGATAGGTATATATAAGTATGGCTGTGGTTAGGATAGTTATAATCACGTGACTAAAGGCTGTGTGTATTATCAGGAGGCGCAGCGCAGAGTTAGAAGGTCTGTTACAAAGCAGGTAAAATCACTATACAGTGGCCAGAGGCTATAAATATATATATATAATTACACCTAATTTAATAATTCTATTTCTATAGTACCATAGTACTAAAAGCTACTACTTAGTAGTTTATAGTATTATTACTAGAAGTATTAAATACTAGCTCTTAGATATAGTCTATAGTATAAATACTAAAAGCTACTACTTAGTAGTTTATAGTATTATACTAAAAGTATTATAAGGAAAGATAATAAAAAAATAAATATAGTAAGGTAGGTTTAAAGAGGCTTTTTAGTACTCTATATTTATTAATACCTTTTACTAATTATAGTACTAATTAGTAGCTTAGATATTAATAGTAAGAGTATACTACTTATCTATTTATATATACTTTTTAATATCTTTAGTATCCTTAGGATTAATATAGTTTTCTCTCTTATTAATAAGTACTTCTTAGAGATAGTAGTACTTAAGTAGTAGCTACTTATAGTAAAATCTATAGAAATACTTCTACTTTAAGTATTTTAGTAAGTACTAGAAGGACTGGAAGCCTCTATTAATAGGGTTCTAGCTCTTAGTAGAGTATATAAAAGAGGGTTTAGTATTATTAAAATAGTCTATAAATAAGGTATAAATATTATAATTCTTTAGGTAGTTATTAATAGAGTAGTTATAGTTATAGAAAATAGCTATAAATACCCCTCTATACTTAGTAAGTAATTAAATAGATATCCTAGCCTGCTTAGTAGCTAGGAGTATAAATTATATATAGTTTACTTAGTTTAGAAAGTAGTATATAGTAGTATTAAGGAATAGCTTAATACTAAGAGTATTAATAACCTCTAGAGTATTATATATCTTAGTAGTCTATAATATAGTAAATTACTTATTATACTAATATATAGACTATGTAGTATATATATAGAGTATCTAAAGATATTTCTTCTATATAGTAGCCTCTATAGAACTAGTAATAGAGTAGAGATAGTAATAGAGAGTTCTTATAAGCTCCTAAATAGATATCTTAGCTTCCTTATTATATATAATCTTAAGCTATATAGTAGTAAGTATAGTAGAGTTAACTAAAGTAATAATAAAGTTAGATATATAATAGTAACTAGCACTAGCCTCCTCCTACTTAGTAGTAGTAAGCTTCTAGTTATAGTAATATATAGTATACTCTTCCTAAATATCCTCTAGAAGTATTAGGAGTAGTAGAGTAGGTTTAGGTAACTTCTTAGTTAATATATATATATTATAATAAGTAGTTTAGTATATATACTATATTTAATACTTAGCCTCTTAATAAGCTTATAAAGTAGCTTATTAATACTTTATAATACTTTTAAGTATAGAAGGTTAGGTCTACTTTAGTAATAATATATTAGGTATATTAAGAGATAGGTTAATATACTTCTATATATAGCACTAAGTAGCTTAATAGTAAAAGGTAAGCTCTTAATAAAGCTAATTATATAAATAAGTAAGTTTCTAAGTAATAATAAAAAAGATAGAGGTTATTATAAATATATAAAACTTTATAGTATAATATATATGGATATAAAAGGAGTATATAAGATTAACTCTCCTATATCTATAAATAATAGTTAGGAGTAAACTAAGTAGTTAGTAAAGCTAAGCTTATAACTATTATATATATAGATATAGGGTAAGTGGAAGGAAGTTATCTATTATAGTAGAAAAGGAGTAGCTATAGATAAGGGTCTATATATAGAGCCTTAGAAGCGCGCGGGGCGCGCAGAGGGCAGCGCTAGTAGCGCTAAGAGCTCTAGAGGAGGTCTAGGCTATATAATGATTTCCTAATTCCTCTTATTATAATATATAAAACTATCTTAAGTATAGCTAATATACTATAATCTATATTATCTAGTTAAGGCTCTTTACTCTATATAAGTATATTTAATTTTCCTTCTATAATAACTTTATTAATATATCTTAGCTAGTTATAATTTCTAAAACTACCTTTATATTAATAATTTATTATATAATTACTATATTTGAGTTATTCTATTATACTCTATTTAAATATAAAAGCTTATTCTATAGAATAGAAATAAATCTCTATTAATATAATATAGATATTAAGTACTTTCTACTCTTATTTAGGCTACTAGCTTTAACTATCTCTCTTTTTATAATAAATATTTATATATTAATAAGCTATAGTCTAAATATATTATTATTTAAACTTTAGAGAGCTTATACTTAATAAAAAATACTTATATTAATTATTTATAGAATAATTAAGTAACTCTCTATAACCTTTATATATTATATTATATAGAATATATATATACTTATATATTAATAAAATAGATTATTTACCTACTATACCTTTAAGTACTTTTATTAATTTACCTTTATAGCTCTCTAGAGTATTAATATCTTACTTTTCTAGTTTTAAGTATTAACTAAAGAAATTAGGTATTCTTAGAAAACTAGGTATTGAGTTTGTAGTTATAACGCAGCCCCCTATAAAAAAGACTATAACAAATTCACCTAGTTTATAGGCATAATTTGGGAAACACTATAGAGGCACTTTAACCTATGCCCTCTACTAGTTAAGGATAATAATATAGAAACCTAATATATTCCTGCTAGCAAGCAAACCCTCTAAATATTACCTATAGTTCTAGTTAGACCTAGATATGCTAAGAAACAACAATCTTACTGTATAAAGTTAGACGCGCGCTCTGGCTAAATAGACTAGCAGAACAGTAATGGCGCGGGCAACGCTGCGCTGTATATAACAGGGCTAATTATATTAGGGCTAAGTAGGCTACTAAGGCTCTTATAGCCTGGGAACGCCTTCTAGTGAGGTGCTGTAAAAAACGCCTAAAAGGTAAACCTTTTAGTAAGGTGAACACTACTATATAAGATATCTAATAACTTCTTACTTAAAGGTTAACCTTTTAGTAAGGTGCTATATATATAAGAGATAACTCCTTAACCTTCTAAGAGGTTCTTATAGCTAGAAGCATAAAAAGCTCTGCTGCTATAAGCAGGGCTTTATGCCTATCCCTCTTCCTTATCCTTATTAACTTATAATAAAACTAGGTATTATATCTTAGGTATTTAGTCTTTTAAACCTAAATATTAATAAACTAGTTTTATATAGCTAGTAAATTATAGCTAACTTATAGATTATTAATAAATTAATTACTTAGTTATTAAAAGAAAATAGATTATTAAGTTAGAAGCTATTTAAGATATTCCTCTTTATAGTATTTTTATAAACCTTTAATATATAGAGAATATTTCTAAGCTAACCTATTTTACTTTAATAAACCTTATTTAGACTTAGAAAGATAAATAAAGATAATAATTAAGTATTTAGAGAATAATATCTATAGAGAGCTAGAATATATATTTTATTTAGATTTAAAAGTTATATTTTACTTTAAACTCTATTATTATTTTATTAACTAGCTTTTCTAATTTTTAGATCTTTTATATTAAGTTTTATTTTATTCTTAGTTTTAAAAAGCTTATTATAGAAATAATTATCTATATTACCTAATAGATTAGATCCTAACCTCTACTAGGATTTATAGTCTAGTGCTAGAATAACTATAATCTAGTTAGGTAAGTAGTTATATAACCTCTAATATTATATAGCCTACCTCTATTAACTATCTATATTATTCCTTTATACTAACTACTCTCTAGATACCTCTCTTCTTAATATATATATCTTAAACTAATATTATACTCTACCTAACCCCTCTCTTTATTATATTAGTATTTTAAGAAACTAATACTAATTAGTAGTTAACTTTACTATTATACTATCTATAATTATAATAAATAACCTTATAGTTATATTATTTATAACTATAAATTAGTAAGGTTATATAAATAACTAAAGAGATATTTTCCTTATCTTAATAATCCTACTCCTTAGATTTTAAATATTAATTAATAGAAACTTTAGATTTAGTAGCTAAGTATATATTCTCTATTTCTATTTTCTAAACCTCTATTTAATAATTATTTACTACTTAAATAGTTCTAGGCCTTTTTCTATTTAGACTATTATATTAATAAAGAGACTAACTTTAACTACTAAGTATTTAGCCTCTATAGTTAATCTATAATCTCTAAAGTTATTATTAATATTATAGATAAAGTTTTAGATTTCTTATTATTATTAATAACTATAAACTACTTTATAATAACTTTACCTTTATTACTATAATTCATAATTATAATTCTTTATTACATAGTAAAATTATATATCTTTCTCTCTATATCTACTCTCTTTTAATACTTTCTACTTTTATAGCTTTACTAAAAACTCTATACTTCTTATTATATAATAACCCCTATTATTAATAACTTTATTACTATTTAAAGCTCTTAAAAGCTCTAAAGCCCTTTTTCTCTTTTTACTTTTACCTTAGATTACTAATCTTACTAATTTTACTTTCTATAAGTCTTCTTAGTAAATTTAGTATATTTTAATATATTATAGTATATTTAATATCTATTATATTACTTACTAACCTTATTATCTTTTCTCTCTTTTTCCTTTCTTTTTTATTACTATAATATATTACTTTAACCTCTTATTTATAACAATAATAATAATAACTTATTAGTTAGTAATAAGCTCTAACTACTTACTATAGAAGAGTAGTAATAGCTCTTAATAACTTACTAAAGTATTTTATAATAATCTTATTACCTAAGTTATAATTATAATAAAACTATATTAATTATATAACTTTATAGCTTTATTCTATCTATTCTAAGATATTTAGAATATTATAGCCTTATTTTTAGTAAGAACTATCTAATTTAGTCTATTTATAGTTACCTAAACTAAACTCTCTAATTCTAAGCTACTAACTCTATTTATTTCTTATTTTTACCTCTTTTTCTCTCTACTTTCTCTTCTTTATTTTAAATAACTCTCTATTCTTACTATAACCTTTTCTCTTTTATACCTTAATAACTTCCTCTCTATATTTACTATTTTTAAGATATTTTAGTCTCTCTACTTAAACTTTATATTAATTATATTTAAGTTATAATAAATAGTAAATAAGCTTTTAGTTAGTAATTACTTTATTAATAATAAAGATTTAATAAATCTATCTTAATTAGCTTTATAGTTAGTAATAACTATTTTTCTAAAGTAAAAAAGTATATATTAAGCTTTTATTAAAGACTATCTAAATTAGTTAATAATATTATTTTAATTCTAAATATTTCTTCTTTTTTTATATCTTTTCTATTTTAACTAGATAACCTAAGAATTTCTTTATAAAGATTAAGAATAAGTATAAATAAAAAGAAGAGATAATCCTTTTATTAAGATATTCTTTCTAAGGATTAATAAGATTAAGAAATATATTAATTAACTCCTTTTATATTTAATAACTTCTCCTTTCTTTAATAAACCCCTTCTAAGTTTATTTCCTCTTTAGAAAGTCTTTTTTAGAAAATAAGTACTAAGTATTCTCTTTTTAAAAAGTATCTTTATAAAGAAAGCTTAAATTAGAAAGCTCTATTTAAGAAAAGGAAATACTAAATTTATAAAAGAGTATAAATAAATATAAAATACTTAATAAATAGATTAATACCTAAAGCTATAGCTTAGAGAAAATATTTACATTTAAAGTATAATTATAAATTTAATACTTAAACCTTCTTATTTATTCAGGAGTATAGATAACTATAAATTATTTAATATATAGATTAATATCTAAAGCTATAGCTTAGAAAAGATATCTATATATAAGATATTAATATAAGTTTAATACTTAAATTCTTCTATAGATAATTACTATTTCTCTTTTTTATTATATTTAAAGATATCTTTTCTATCTTCTTTATATAATCTTAGTATTACTCTATTATCTCTATTTTTTATAATTCTAAGATTATTATTAACTTTAATATATATAGTAAAACTAGGGATTTTAATACTAAAGAAACTAACTTAATAAAGATTATAAGTTATATTACCTACTATATTATAAAATATACTAAATAAGATATTTATAGTTTATAACTTTAGGCTTATTTTAAAAAAGACTTCTAAAGTTTTATTAAAGTCTTTAATTATATAGACTTAGCTATTACTAAAGCTTTTTATAAAGCTTTTATTATTAATAAAGTATTTATTACTATTAACTCTAACTAAATAAAGAATAATCTTATTAATATTATTAAGTAATTATCTTACTATTTCTAGATTAGTAATAACTTTACTAAGGTTAAGCTTTAATATTTATTATTTATTAAAGAGTATAACTAAAACTCTAAATTCTTTACTAAGATTACTAAAAATATTAATAACTCTATTTTACTTCTTATTATTTTTATATAGTTTCTAAAAGTCTCTATAGTATCTATTTCTCCTATTTACTAAAGCTTTATTAATAACTCTAAATTTATTAAACCTCTTTATAGATTTACTCTAGTTCTAAACTCTAATTCTTTTTAAGATATTTAAAATACTTCTTAAGTTTATTTTAAATAAGATTAAAACCTTTCTTTATATATTTAAATATTACTATTTAAAAAAGAACCTTCTTTATACTAACTTTTAGATTTTATAAAGTTTTATAATAATAAAGGTTTTAAGTATAATAATAATAAAATAGATATTTTAAAGTTTAAATTATTCTTTTTAAAGATTATTATACTAAAGTTAGTATTTCTCTATAATAATATATTAAGGCTTTTTCTCTAATATTAAAGAGTAATACTTAGTAATACTACTTTTATTATATTATAAACTAGATGTCCTAATCTTTATATACTAAGATTATTAAATAATTAAAAACTTACTTTAAAACTAAAGAGTTTTATATTATTAATAAGAAGCTATAGAATAATACTATATTACCTAATCTTATATATATAAACCCTAATAAATCTATTACTAAAAACCTTAAAATCCTATTTAATATTCTCTTTATTATTAAATCTATATTTAGTAAGAAATATAATATTAATAATATTCTTTTATAATATAAAATCTATAATACTTACTAAAGAGTTTATAAATATAAACTAGCTCTCTATAAATATTTTATAAGCCTTTAAAATCTATATAATACTTTCTATTTATTTATTAATACTACTTTCTATTTTAATTAAAGCCTTACTTACTAATTTATAGTTTCTAAAGACTTTGATAAGTTTAATATAATATATATAGATTAATATTTCTAAAATAGTAACTAATAATATAACTTTTACTAAATTTAGCTTAATTATAGTAAATTTTACTAAAACTAGCTAAATTAATAAAAACCTTCTCTATAATATTAGTTAATATATAATAACTACTATAATAGCTTTAAATACTACTAGATTTATTATAAGCCTAATTATTATTTATAGAAATACTTAGCTAATAAATATATCTTAGAGTCTAATAGGTTTAAATCTAAGTATTTCTAAAACGTAACTAAGAATAACTTTAATACCTTTTTACTTAATTTTAAAGGTAATAATAATAACTAAGACCTTCCTATTACTAATTTAGACACTAATAGTAAAGTTAAGTAGTACTTATAGAATTACTACTAAGATATTAAATCTTAGCCTAATTCACTCTATAAATTTACTATTTATATTATTAATACTATATTTATAGTTAATAGTAATAAGTTAACTAATTTACTAATAAACTAAGTAACTTTCTATATAGCTATAGATATTAACTCTATTACTAATTTTATACCCTTTTTACCCCTAATATAGCTTATTTTACCTAAAACCTCTACTTTTATATAGCTATTTATACTTAATAATAGATATTCTAAGGAAGTTTTCTACAGTATTATACTAAATTTAGGTATTACTAAAGTCTCTATTACTAGCTAATAGTAGGTTACTACTTTATAATATTCTTACTCCTTAATTAAGATAAATAAAGTAAATACTAACTAAGTAAGAATATATTTTAGTAATAGACCTTATAAGGATTTTGTTGCGCTAATACTATAACCCGCAAAGCAGCAGGATATATACTATAATTAATAGATATATATAAGATTATATAACCTATTATAGAGTATATATATATAGTTTAATACTACTATCTATATAATTAAGTAGAACTTTTAAATAGATATATATTAACTTATAGACTTTTAATATATATATATAAAGAGAGCTTAAAGTTCTATATAACCCTTAATCTATTATAAAACTAATACTAATTAGTAGTTAACTTTATATATTATACTACTTAACTCCTATAAACTAATAAGAATATTACTTAAAGAGGTAAAGTAATAACTTCTATATTAGGTTTATTAAGTTTATAGTTATAATGCAGCCCCCTATAAAAAAGACTATAATAAATTTACCTAGTTTATAGATATAATTTAGAAAACACTATAGAGGCACTTTAACCTATACCCTCTACTAGTTAAGGATAATAATATAGAAACCTAATATATTCCTGCTAGTAAGCAAACCCTTATATAAAGTTAGATATATGCTCTAGCTAAATAGACTAGTGGAATAGTAATAGTGCAGGTAATGCTATACTATATATAACAGGGCTAATTATATTAGGGCTAAGTAGGCTACTGAGGCTCTTATAATAAAAACGCCTAAAAGGTAAACCTTTTAGTAAGGTGAACGCTACTATATAAGATATCTAATAACTCCTTGCCTAAAGGTTAACCTTCTAGCAAAGTGCTATATATATAAGAGATAACTTCTTAACCTTCTAAGAGGTTCTTATAGCTAGAAGTATAAAAAGCTCTGCTATTATAAGTAGGGCTTTATACCTATCTCTCTTCCTTATTCTTATTCTATAACCTATAATAAGTTCTCTAAGATATTAGCACTAGACCTGGTATATTAATATACTAGTTATATATAAGGTATATCTATTAATATTAATAATATATAAAAGATTATATAAGAGTTTAGTATTAATATAATTAATAGAACACTCTGTTTTATTAAGTAGCCTAGATAACACTAAGAGTATATTATTAGTATAGCTCTTAGAAGAGCTCTTATTAATACCTCTATAAGAGATAACTAGATATATAATAATATTATATATAAATAAGTAAATATAGTATTAGAAGTTAATTAGGTTATTATACACTCTATATTAGCCTTTCTTTAAACAGGCCCTCTATAATACTAAGGTTAAGGCAGCTCTATAGGAGAATATTAATAAGTATAGCTTATACTAACTGCTTTAAAACAGAGAGAGCATTACTAATAATAGTATAGCTATAAAGGCATTAGCTAGCCTAATTAAATAAGAGGACTAGCAGACAAAGCAGTGATAGAGACAGTATTCAATAGCAGTGTAGGTAATAGGCAAGAGAATAAGTTAATAGATATTATTATTAAACTGCAAAGTTAAGGATTATAAGACTATAGATATGCATATATAAGTGCAGCTATAGTTAGGATAGGTGGTTAGCAATTATAAATATATAACTAAAGGCTGTGTGTATTATCAGGAGGTGTGGCGCAGTGTTAGAAGGTCTATTACAAAGCAGGTAAAATCACTATATAGTGGCCAGAGGCTATATTAGGTTTATAATCTAGTATATAAGGGAATTATCTTTATACTACTTAGGTTATTAAGGTAAAAAAGGTAGGGTTACTTATAGTAAACCTACTATAAAGACCTTAATATATCTCTATATCTATTATATAAATAATAGTTTTATTAATATAACTTATTATCTATAAATACTACTTAAATAATAAGAGTAAGAGATAATAGATAAATAAGAAATCTATAAATATTATAATAAGCTAATATAATAAGAGTCCTATTATAGAATTATCTATCCTAATAGGTATACTATATCTAAGCTTAAGATCTACCCTCTCTATATCTATATTACTATTCTTTAGAAATACTAAAAACCTATAATATCTATACTTATATTTACTAGAATATTATAAAACCTTTACTTAGAAAAATTAAATTATTTACTATAGAATAAGTACTACTATTAACTTTATAATTATAAAAGAGGAATTATTTTAATCTAGAATTATAACTTATACCTAAATAAGGGATATATTTGTAAGAACGGCTATATAGGCTATAGGAGAAGTAGAAAAGTTCCCAAAGTAGTATAAGTAGATTTCAGGCAATAAATGGTGTATAAGGGTAACTTTTCGGGTTTGTTGCATAATATTTAGATAGAGAGAAAAATGTAGATATAGAATGATATTTTTGTTAATAAATTTATAGATATCTAAGGCCTAGAAAGGTGGGGGAAAAAGTAGGTATATATAGATAATTTTGGTTCCTAAGGTCTTGCAGCCCTTTAGGTCAGAATTAAACCTTATTTTCAAAAAGGGTAATAATAACGAAGTTTGAGATTTAAGGTTTAGCTTCTAATACTAGTTTTAACCTTAATTTTAACCTTAGTTTTAAGCTTAACTTTAACGTTTAGCTTAACTTTATTCTAAAACTTTATTATTCTAAATACTTTATTATTCTAAATACTCTGATTACGTAATATCAGTAATATAATATATATACCAAAAAACGCTATTTTCTATAAGGATTTCAAATATATTATTCATTTTTCATACCCCTTATATTCATAGAGTTATAGCACTCTAAAGGTATAGTGATAATAATATATAAGTTCCTTTTATAGTAATAAGGAATAATATATTTCTTATATACCCCCTTAAGGTATATATATATATATATAATACTTCATAATAGGAAATATATTTCTAAAGAAAAAGTAAAAAACCTTAGGAAAGAAAATAAAAAATAAAATAAAAGTCTTTTATAAGGGAAAACTATATATAGCTAATAGTCTAATTTTGCTACTAATTTATATATATTAGTTTTACTATTAGTAGGTAAAAAACCCTTAGGTATAATATTTAGCCTAGTTTTAACTAGTTCTAGAATATTCTTGCTAACAGGCTTAGTTAGAATATCTACTATATTATCTTTAGATTTAACGTAGAATAATTTTACTAAATTATTCTATATAGTATTTCTGCTAAAATAATATTTAATATTAATATGCTTAGCCTTTTTATGATATTCTGGATTTTCAGCTAGTTTTTGAGCTGCTTAATTATCTATAAGAATCTTAGGCTTTTTAAGATTAAAATCTATAGAAGCTTCTTTAAGTATAAAGTTATAGCTATTATATAGATAAATAGCTTCTTTAACTACTTTTAATAAAGCTATATATTTAGCTTTATAGCTACTTAAAGTAACTGTTTTTTGTTTTATAGTATTCTAGCTTATAATATTATATAAGCTAAAATAGAAGATATAGCCTGAAGTAGATTTTCTATCTTCTATATCTCCAGCCTAATTAGAGTCTGAAATTCCGATAATATTATAATTAATAATAATATTATAGTTATAATATAAACTAATATCTGGGAAAGTATTTAAATATACCTAAATATAGTCTAGTGCTATTATATAATTCTTAGAAGGATTAGATATATATCTAGTATAATTATTAACTAGATAAGTTATATTAGGCCTAGTTTTTAAGGCTAAATATATTAAGAATCCTATTTCTTATTAATAGGAATTAATATCCTCTTTTATAGCTTATTCCTGATTTAATACTAAATATTTAGTATTTATATAAGGTATAAATATAGAATATAGTTTTATTTTATTATACTTATATAATATTTTATAAGTATATTATGTTTGATATATATATAAGGCTTTACTTTTCCTATCTATTATAATCTTATTACTAAGAAATATAGTAGGAACCCCTAGCTTTTTAATCTTTATATACTTAGAAGTATTATTATAGATATAATCTATAGTTTATTAATTTATAGTGATAGCTAGTATATTATCTATATAATAAGCTATTATAGCTTTATAACTTCTAGTATTTAAGATAAATATAGCTTTATTATAAAGTGAAACTATAAAGCCTATTTTTAATAATACTGTTGCGCTAACACTGTAACCTGCAAAGCAGCAGGATATGCGCTGCAATTAATAGATATATACAAAGTTATATAACCTATCACAGAGTATATATATATAGTTTAACACTACTGCCTATATAGTTAAGTGGAACTTCTAAATAGATATATATTAACTTATAGGCTTTTGATATATATATATAAAGGGAGCCCTGAGTCCTATATAAACCTTATTCTAGCATAAAACTAATACTAATTAGTGGTTAACCTTATATATTATACCACTTAACTCTTATAGATTAGTAAGAATTACTTAAAGAGGCAAAGTGATAACTTCTATACTAGGTTTATAATCTAGTATATAAGAGACTTATTTATATACTATTAAGGTTATTAGATATAAAAGGTAGGTTTGCTTATAGTATACCTATCTTAAAGACCTTAATATACCTCTATATCTATTATATAAATAATAACTTTACTAATATAACTTATTATCTATAAATACTGCTTAACTAATAAGAGTAAGAGATAATAGATAAATAAAAGATCTATAAATATTATAATAAGCTAATATAATAAGAGTACTACTATAGAATTATCTATTCTAACTAGATTACTATATTTAGACTTAAGATCTATCCTCTCTAAATCTATACTACTATTCTTTAAAAAACATAGAAATCTATAATATCTATACTTATATATACTAGAATATTATAAGACCTTTGCTTAGAACGCTTAATTTATTTACTATAAAGTAAGCACTACTATTAATCTTATAATTATTAAGGAGGAATTGCTTTTAACCTGGAACTATAACTCACACCTAAAGAAGGGGTATATCTAATACTACTAGTAACTTTATACTAAAATAATATATTATTTAGTATATAGTAAATAACCTACTAGTAGATATAGTAAAAGATACTAAAACACTATAATAACTTATAGTATTATTATTAGTACTACTAACACCTACCTAAACCCAGAATTATCCTAACTAAGAAGTATAAAATAAGGATATCTATCCCTTCACACCTTAGAATAATAAAGTATATTTTCTGTTTAGTTTACAGATAGGAGTATAGCTTAAGGATTATTATCTATAGTAAGTATAATAACACTATAGTAAGTAGCTATACCTATTACTATATAACTTATAATATCCTCACTACTACTAAACCTAGTATTTTAAAGGAAATAATAGAAAAAGATAATACTAAATAATAGTAATACTGCTTTATAGACTTATAAGAGGTATTACTAAGACTAAGGATATAAAACTTCACTTTAACTATACTAGACTTAGTAACTAGAGAACTAGCTATTCTAGTATAAATAAGAGAGACTTATACTATAGTAGGAGCTTTAACTAGAGACTCTGCTAGCTAAAACCTTACTAGAGTATTTATTTACCTTCTTTTATATAATATTACTAACTACTATAATAAATCTTTTTATATCTAGCTAATTAACGCTATAGTTAGATCTATTAGTTATAGTAACTCTATACTATTAACTTATTATAGAACCTCTAATTTCTCTAAATATAAAGGTATTTATAAATAACTATAATTAGGGTTAAATATTTAAATTTAGTGATAAGACTATAGAAAAAGAGGTAAATGCTAAAATCCTCTTTTACCTTAAAACCTATAAGGCTAATAGCTTTATAGATATAGCCTTATAGTAAGAGTTTATATATAACTTTATTAACCTACTACTTAAATTCTAAAACTAAGCTACTATAAGTATTATTTAATAACTCTATAACTACCTTATAATAGGTAGAGTATATACTATCTATAAGTCTCTATAAGTTGCAGATTAATTCTTTATAATTATTATAGAGGATAACTTCTATTTTTAGATAACTAAGGAAGTTAAGGAATAAGCAAGCAAAAACGCTATATTTATAAGGCTATAGAAAAATAAAGACTTTACTAGAGAGATTATAAGTAGTAATAGTAAAAGAAGAGTAAAGTCTATACTTTTACAGACTAATTATAGGAGAAGTATATCTATAAATAATAAGAGTTTATAGCTAGTTAACCTTAATTTAACTTTAAATATAAATTCTACTCTAAATATTATAAACGCTTAAATTAGACTTAAAAATAATATATACTTACTTATATACTAACTTATAGACCTAACTAAGCTATATACTAATAAGATAAAGTATAGTAGTAAAGATATAGATATATTAAAGCTAAAACTCTATATCTTCTAGAATATATATAAGAGGGTAGGCTTTATAAAAGACTAAATACTATTTGCTTTTCTAATTATACTTAAGGGAAGGGTATTATATTATTATTATAAGATAATTTGCTAAATTTAGCCTTATCTTAACCCAGACTAGATTATTACTAAGCTTAGTGAATGTTTTAAAATAGAGAAATTGAAATAAGTATATCTTACTAAATAGAATACTACTATACTTATATTAATTATAAATAATAATCTATCTATAATAAAGCTTAAGGCTTTAAATTTACTAATTAACACTCTTATAAAGATATAATCTATATTAGATACTATTTATAAAAGTAATAAGATTTTATATAACTAACTCCTTTAAGGTTACTAAGAGGTTAAGAAATATAAATAAGCTACTATAAACTCTATAATAAAGTTTAAGAGCCTCTATAACTAGCTTAAAGTTATAATTAGTAATATAGTTATATTTAGAAATAGTTAATCACCTCTATAACTATAATACTATACTAAGTAATACTAAATAGATTATAAGTATAATAGCTAAGACTAGAATAATTAATTTAGCTATTTTAGTTTATACTAAAACTTTAAGCAAAATAATTTAAAGTAATAGTAAGATTCCTAGAAGTAGAGATACTATATCTATAAGAAGATAGGCTGCTATTTAATAGACTATATATAAAAAGAGAGAGATAAGATATATTTCTGCTTCTAAAACAATTTATAGATTTAAAATACTTTAAAGATAGCTTATTAGTAATTTCTTACTTAATATAAAGAGATTAAAGATAAGGGTTCTAATAATTTAATAATAAATAATAAGAAGGATAGAGAGATTAAGATATACCTCTAGTTACTTAGAGAAGGGTAAGATAGTTAAGAGAACTAATAATCTAATAATAAATAGCAAACTTTATTCTTTGCCTAATTTATAAACCTAAACGCCTAATTAACCTATTTAGTAGATAAGAATACTATTACTAAGTATCTACTTAACTAAGCAGCTTACTATAGGATTACCTACTATAACCCTTTTAAATAAATAACTAATAATACCTCTATTAATATCTTTACACTTAATAGAAGATATTTTTTAGATACTTTTTAGAATATTATTTTAGATATAGGAGCTATAGGATTTTTAATAGCTAGTTATAACTAGTTTATTATACTTAAAAGGACTAAGTTACTTAATATTATAATTAACCCTGTTATTATAGGAGGAGTAAGTATTAAATTTAGTCTAGAGGGAGTAATTAAATTAATAGGAATAATAGTTATTCCTATATCTTTTAGAGAAATAATATTCTATGTTATATTAGTAAATACCTCTTTTCTTCTATATCTTATAGATATAGATAAACTAGGTATTTAATTTAATAATTTGAGAAACTATTTATAATAAGGAGATCTAATTATTACTATTATCTATAAATAGAGTTATCTATAGCTATTATTAGATATAGAGAAGATATTAGCCTAAAATAATCTTATAGAGACTAAGTTATACTAACTCTATTAATATTTTAGATATCTATTAGTCTACTAACTTTATAGGATTTTATAGTAGTTTAGCTACTAAGTTAAAATATAAATGCTTAAATATCTTATAAAGTTTTATAAATATTACTAACTTAATATAGAAGCTCTAAATCACTTTAAATTCACCTTTAAGGATAACTATAACTTTAACTATACTATAGTTATTAATATTATTTATCTTAACTTAAAACTAGTATTTTATATAGTTAATATAGCTACTACCTTTAATATAGAAAGGTCTTTATAGAATCTATTAGTAAATATAGCACTTAATATACTTAAGTAATACTAGATCTATATTTATCTTAGACTTCTAGATATAATAATTATTAATACTAGTACTAACTTTAGCTTATCTAAGTAGTATAGTATACTCTATTTAATATTAATAACTGCTATTAAAGTCCCTGTTAAGGCTTATAACTTTATAGGTAAAGTTAATAGATATTATATAATCTCTTAAAGAGTTTATAATATAATTTGCTAAGACCTTTCTGATATAAATTATAAGATAGTTCTCTAGATAGCTTTAAAGGCTATTAATAATGCTATAGGGCTAAAAGGTCTAGTTCTAATATTACTTATTTTTAGAGTATATCTATAACTTATTAATAAATCCCCTCTATTTCTAGAAATCTAGAAATAGATAGCTACTATATAAAGGGTAATAGAAGACCTCTAAAAAGTCTAGGCCTTATACTAAGTTTTAGAAGGCCTTACTATCTATAATAGACTAGATATATATAAAACCCTATAGCTACTACTACTCTTACTTATATATATCTATTATAAAAAGAAGAGATAGTAAGAACTATATAAACTCCTTACTATTAATAATAAGATCTATATACTTAACCTTTTATATAGACCTTAAACCTTTTAATTAACTATTATCTACCTATAATATAATACTAGTAATACTAGTAATATTAGTAAGAATAATAATAATATGCTAATAGACTCTCTAGACTGGAATACTAGAAGAATAGAAGAACTAGATAAGAATAATACTATACTAGCATTAATACTAATATTACTGCCTCTATATAAGAGGGATAGACTGCTAAAAAGCTATATAAAAGCTATTATAACACCTACTATAGATCTAATATAAAGAAGTAACTACTTTATAGACTAAAATAGATAAGAGGATACTATAATTAATACTATTTTTATTATTAATATAGTAAAAGCTCTTAGCTAAGAGATTAGTAATACTATAACCTTTCTAATAGTAAAAAAGCGTTTAGATTATAACCTTACTATCTGCTTATATAAGGAGGGTGTTATTATAATACTAGGAGAACCTTTCTCTGTCTCTATAATAGCTAAGATAACTGCACTTTAAAAACGCAGTATTTTTGAAATTATCCCCTATAATACTACTATTTATAGTAAAACCTAGATTTTTAAATCCTATATAGTTTATAAAGTTAAAGGAAAAGGGACTAACTAACCTTATAAAAAGTTATAACTTATTATTTAAAGTTATAATAATAATAATAAGACTTTAATTCTTATATAATTACTAATAATTTAAAGGGTAAGTTAATAACTACTTCTTGCTTTAGCACTATTCCTTATAGTAGAGGGATTTATTATATAGCTTAGAGATATTATATAAGCATATATCTAATCCTAAATAGAGCTTAATAGGATAATATTAGCAGATCTCTCTAGTAAAATTTAAAGCAAATACTCTAAGTATTAGATTATAAAGATTATTAAACCTCTATATAGTATTATAGAAGCTAGAACCTATTAATAGGTAACCTATAATAAGTATTATAGAGAAAAGCTTAAGATAGATTAATTCTTATTTAACCTATACTTACTAATCTCCTTAACTACTACTAATAGATTTAGTATTATTAGTATATAAACTAATAATATAATTAGACTTTTAATACTAAGTTTCTCTAAATAAGAGGATAATAAACTTATAAAAGCTAGCTTTATTATAAAGGATAAATAATAACTTAATCTAAATAACCTGCTAATATTTAATAGCAATATTATTATACTAAATATAAATAGTAGTCTTATCTTATACTAAAAAGGATAAGAAAATAAGATTAAACTTATTAACCTAAAAGCTACTTTAACTAAATAAAAATAGTAATATATTTAGCAAAGAGTAAGAGATATATATATTATATTAATTTACTAACTAGAGGTATACTTTAATCTATTTACAGCAATATAGTATTAGAAGCTAACTATTAAAGATAAAAAGGCGCTTAATTAACGCCTTAAATAGTAAAAGGAGAACCTTAACTATAGCTTTATATTTATACCTATTAACTTAGTAATAGCTAAACTATTTATTTTTATTAATAGCTCTTTTACTAATAATTTAAACCTCTTATTATAGATTAGATTTATTATTATTCTTGCTAATAAGATAATAAATAATAATATATTTATAATTTATAGTAATACTATTTACTTTAGTTTAATAAAGTGTAAAAGGGTTACCTAAAGTATTTTAGCTTTTAAAGTCTATAGAATAGTTATTAGTATAGACCTCACCTATACTATTATAATAATACTTTAGAAGATTACTACCTACCTTAAAAAACCCTATATCTCTATAATTATCTATACTAATTTATACTTACTATATAAATACCTTATTAAGCTTAGTACTATAAAGGAGAAGTAGCTAATAATTAATATTATAGCGCTTTAATAGTTCTATAAGAGAAGAAAGATCTATAAGGTATAATAGATTAATAGTAATAATAACCTTATAGATACTTTTATAAAAAGTACTCTAAATTAGACCCTTAAATAGTTTATTAATAATAATAAAGTAATAGTTTATATAGAGGGATAGATAACTTAAAAGGAGAAGACTAAGGAGTTAGATAAATAGTACTAGATATACTAAAGCAGCTTTAGTATTTTAGGAGAGGAGGATTTAACTATATTAAATATAGGATAAGATTAGTATATAATCCTATACTATTTTCACGGTTTTAAACCTATTTTAGGTTTATAATAGGTATTAGTAATATAGAAGTATATTTTAGTAGATTATAGTATATCCAGCCTTAAAGAAAAGACTGCTAGTGTTATACTAATACTATAACCTATAAAGTAGTAGAATATATACTATAATTAATAAATATATATAAGGTTATATAACCTATCACAGAGCATATATATATAGTTTAACACCACTATCTATATAGTTAAGTGGAACTTCTAAATAGATATATATTAACTTATAGGCTTTTAATATATATATGCAAAGGGAGCCCCGAGTCCTGTGTAAACCTCGTCCTGGCGTGAAACTAATAAATACTTCTTTTAAGTATTTATACTATAATTAAGGGCTCTATTTTAAACTATATAGAGCCTTTTTTAACTTATAAACTAAATTAGTTTATTTATTATTATAGTTATATAAGGCTTCTAATTTATTAGCTTTATTATTATAAATAAATCTAGTAGGTATTCTAATATAGATATCTTTATCTATATTAGCATAAATAAATACTAAAGTAATATCAAATTATTTAATACCCTAGTCTAAATTTATAGCTAGATTTAATAAAAATCTATAGCTTTTAGGCCTATAGGTAGTACTAAAGGTTTTAAGGTAATCTATACCTATATATTAATTATAGCCTTATACTACTTAGTAGGCTTTATACCTTATAGGTATATTTTCTAGATTATATTTTATTCTATAAATCTATCTCCCACTTAATATATAGGTGTTATGGTTTTTTATAGTATTTTTATTAATTATAGTTTAAGTATTTTGTTTATATAAATTGGATATCTCTTCTTCTATAGCCTGAATCTATTTAGATTTATTATCTAAACTTATAGCTTATTTATAGGTTAAAGGTTCTAATAAAGTATTAATACTTAATATATAGGAGGATTTTTCCTTATTATTATTATAAGTAGATAAAATCTCTTTTATTTATGGGCAGTTATTTATTATAAATAGTGCACTTTCTTCTTCTATCTATAAATATTCTTTTAAATCCTCAGGTAATTTATAGGGGATTTATATAGTAAATGTAGACTTTATTATACTATTATTATTTTTAATAGTATTATTACTAGTTTTACTAGTATTATATTTATTATTATCCTTATCTTTAGGATTCAGACTTAGACTTTTATCCTAGTTATTAAAACCGCTTAGTTTATATAGATTATTATATATAGGAGTATTATCCTTATTATTTTGAGAAGATAAAAATATATTTTTATGGATTATTATATCTCTAACCTATAAGGCTTTCTTTTTAGATATATTATATACTTTATAGCTATTAGATCTATAATTAACTAGTATAGCTTTTATAGCTCTATTATCTAGTTTCTTAAGATATAGATCTTTATTCTTATCATAGCATATACTACCCCAGGTTATAATATAAGTTATAATAGGTTTACTATTATTCTTAACTTCATAAGGGGTTTTATAATTTAGGCTTTTATAGGAAGTTCTATTATATATATATATAGTAGCTAAAAGGGCTTCTCCCTATAGATAGTTTAGTAGATTTACTAATTTAAGCATTAATTATATTTTATTTACTATAGTATATATAATATATTCTATAAACCTATTAGGTTTATATATATAAGTAGGTATAGTATTATGCTTCATTCTACTATTAATATATTCTTTATTAATAGTTTTATTATTAAATTCAGTACCTCCATTAGTACTAAATTCTTTTATCTTAAATATAATAGTTTTATATTAATTTTTATATTTAATAAAAGGTAGATAAACTTCTAATTCACTCTTAGTTTTTTAATAATTTACTAAAAGAAAATCTAGAATTTTTATCTATAAATATAATAAAATATCTAGGCCTCTGGCCACTACACAGTGATTTTACCTACTTTATAACAGACCTTCTAACTCCACGCCGCACCTCCTGATAATATATATAGCCTTTAGTTACGTGATCCTATCCTAACTATAGCTGCACTTATATATATCTATCTATAGCCTTATAATCCTTAACTTTGCAGTTTAATAATAATTTCTATTAACTTATCCTCTCACCTATTACCCGCGCTACTAACGCCGCCTCTATCACTGTTTTATCTACCAGAGTGACATCTTTAGAAGTTATCACTGTCTTTATCCTCTTATTTAATTAGGCTAACTGACACCTTTATAGCTGTGCTGTTATTAGCAATGCTCTCTCTGTGTTAAAGCAGTTAGTATAAGCTGTACTCACTAATCCCTATAGGGCCGCCTCTATCTTAGTATTATAGAGGGCCTATTTAAAGAAGGGCTAATAGATAGGATATATAATAACCTATTTAACTTCTAAAGCTATATTTACTTATTTTACATAATATAACTATATATATTAGTATCCCCTATAGGAGTATTAAAGTGAGCTCTTCTAAGAGCTATACTAATAATATGCTTTTTATATAGGCTGGGTTAGTTAAAGAAGGAGGAGTTTTTATTAATTATATTAATACTAAACTCTATAGTAATCTAGTTTATATTACTAGTAATAATAGATATATCTTATATATATCTGGCATATTAATATGCTAGATATAGTGCTGCTATCTTAGAGGATTTATTATAAGTTAATAAGGATAAAGAAGAGGAATAGATATAAAGCCCTACTTATAGCAGAGCTTTTTATGCTTCTAGCTGTGAGAACCTCTTAGAAGGTTAAGAAGTTGTCTCTTATATATACCTTACTAGAAGGTTAACCTTTAGGTAAGGAGTTATTAGATATCTTATATAGTAGTGTTTACTTTACTAAAAGGTTTACCTTTTAGGTGTTTTTCCTAGGCTATAAGAGCCTTAGTAGCCTACTTAGCCCTGATATAATTAGCCCTATTATATGCAGTGTAGCGTTACCTATGCTATTACTATTCTACTAGTCTATTTAGCCAGAGTATATATCTGACTTTATAATATTTAGAGGGTTTGCTTACTAGCAGGAATATATTAGGTTTCTATATTATTATCCTTAACTAGTAGAGGGTATAGGTTAAAGTGCCTCTATAGTGTTTCCCAAATTATGCCTATAAACTGGGTGAATTTATTATAGTCTTTTTTACGGAGGGCTGCGTTATAACTACAAACTTAATAATAAAATATCTATAATTATTATAGGTTATAGATATTATAGGTCTATATATATCTATAGCTACTTTATATAAATAAGGATAATCTTTTAACCTATTATTAAATATTTTATTTACTTTATTAGTGAATTTGCCTAAAATATAGGCTTTATAAGTAATATTATTTACTTTTAATATATTATCTATTATTATTTTATCCTTATATAGCTGTTTTAAAGCTTATATACTAATATAGCCTAATCTTTTATACTATAATAGAGCTTTTTGTTCTGCTATTTCTAAGGGACTTTTCTTAGATAATTTATCTTCTTAAGTATTTATATCTTTTAATAACTTATTATTTTAAATAGTTATTTTATTTTTATCTTTATTATCTATACTATTTAATATAGTATTAGTTAAGTATAAAGAAGGATCTTTTATTACTTTAGTATTAAAGTAATATAGGTTATCCTTTTTACCCCCTTTAACTAATAGTGTATTATTAGTTATATAATATAATAAAGGAGTGCTTTTCTAAACTATATAAGTAATAGCTT